>WOFM01000392.1:73251-289929 GCA_011428145.1 Ericerus pela
ATATATAATAATATTATCTCTCTACAGCTGACGATGAGGAGATATTGATCTCTCCAACTGGTTTTATATGTTAAATTAAAAAAATCACACAATATTTATAAGATGTGACACTAAAACATAAGGTTAAATATATACCTCATGTTAACACTTACACGATATATTTAAGATAAAACAAAATTCAATATATGAACTTATACACATTTTAATTGTACAACATTATACTAGTCAACGACATACCTAAATTTTTTATGTACCTTTTTTATATAGATAGAAATTCTATGTGACACTTATATGTAATATTTTTGACTGCTATTGCTTATTTTTTGTGTATATCTTTGTTTTAAATACATGCAATATGTGACATTTTTTTACTTATATGTTCGTTCATCCATTTTGAATCGCAGGGGGGTGTTGGGATACGATTCCCTCACTACCTCACAAACACGTAACTGTACATTAACCAACACTGCATGTAACACATTATTACATTTATTCATTTTGCATGTGGCGACACTGATCGCCAACATAATATTCTTTCCGCCACTGCTCGATGGAGAATGTTCTCCGTTCGTCAGTCGTTGTACTAAAGTCATCAATAAACCTTTTTTAAAGATGAACAGTCCGTGCTTAATTTTTCTTTTATGAATCGATGGAAACTCACTTCAACAGTTTTACTTAAATATTTGTGGAATATCCCTACCAGTGTAGGTTGGTGTAAGTTAGTGTAATCCTATCTGATGTGAGGCGTACAGAACGAGGATCGAAAGAACTTGAGACTTCTAATATTATGGAGGTTTATTACACGAATGAATAATACATTACAAACAAAATATGAAATGGCGAAGCAACAGCAATATCGTATCGAGAGTAGTAGGGGAAAGCACTTCGTGGTTAGAGTGTACGTATGACATATATATATAGTGATCGTGATGATGATAATGAAGAAGGAGTGAAGGTGGGATTTCCGTTACAACACCCCCCTGAAATTTTACCGATTGAGTTCTTCATCATGTTCGACGCTGAAAGTAAACGAATTATTATTGTTTCAAAAAAAAGTATTAATTACAAAATGACATATGCATAATAAAAAATTTTAAAAAAAAATAAAAATATTGACATCGTATTATTCAAATATTATTATGGTAACTTTGGGTTTCAAAAAAAATTTTGCTGTGCTGTGCTTCGAGAATAAATAAAATAATTAAATAAAATAAATGTAAGTTTTCAATTGACGAAAGAACAAACAAGTTTTCCAATTTGAATTATGACTTTATTCGAATACTAAATAGTGAAAATCGATAATTAAATTGATTTTTACAAGTATGAAACACAATTGAAAACTCAATATTCAGAGATGTGTAAAAACACATACGAAAAATGAAAAAGAGATTACATCTTGCATCTGCAAGAAACGAATAACGAATGAATCGACTGTGAAAAGCTAACACTGTCCAAGCTGGCTTCTCATAGCAATTCGAAGCACAATACTTATCTACACAAAGAGATTCGACCAAATAAAAACGAGAAAGAAACAAAGATAAGAACCTGGTCGAGAAGACAGGTGAAAAGTTGAAAAATAAAATTACGTAGGCAGAGTGAAAAGGATGACTGCTAATTTTACATCCCCACACCCTGTAGAAAGCCAGGGGGAGGCCAACTAAACAAACCAAAAACAAAAACATGCAAACTAGAAAGAAGTGTGTACAGAGTTACAAGTCCTTTACCAAGGCAAAAGCCAGGACGTAAAATTTCAGACAAATTAATATTCAAAATTCGACGGATACATTTTAGATACATGGAAATATTCGACTCGTATTTCTGGAAGCCTGCATCCACCTCGAATAAGACATTTGATAGTTGATTTAGTATTTTGAAAGGACCAGTTCTAATTTTGTCCAATTTATTTCGATTCAGAGAGTTTCCATGCAGAACGTATACAAGCTGACCTACTTTGAACTCAGGCTGTTTTTTATTTCGGTCATACCTTTTTTTGTTCGCCAAATGGCTTTTTTGCGAATTCTGCATGGCTTTTATTCGGTCATTGTCTAGATTGAAATCAAAAGGAAGGTTTTTAAGCAATGGTGGAACAGTACCGTGCAAAAGATAATTTGGTGAGTACTTTGTCACAGAGTGAACCGTGTCGTTATATTCTTGAACGCATTCTTCGAAAAGTTTGGGCCATGGCCTCTTTTTATTTACCTCTGATTCATTAATTTTGCATCTTAATCGATTTACTAAAGTCTGGTTGAGGCGTTCGTTCAACCCATTTGAGAATGGACAATCTACTGCAGTAAATAATAATTTTGTGTTTTTATATTTCAAAAATTCTTTAAAAGCTGTAGAGTTCAAACCAGTATACTGATCTGTGAGTAGATATTTTACGTTATGTCCATCCTTATAAACTAAATTTAATAAGTTCACAAAATCGGTAGCCTTCTGATTTTTAGATGTGATGGCATAAGCATACCTGGTAAAGTGATCCACTAAGAGGTGGACGTATCTCTTAGTAGAGTTATTTCCAGAGAAACCACTAATTGTGTCAATAGACATGTACTCAAAAGGCTTTGTGGCCGGTCCCAATTGAGACATTGGCCCAAATGTCGGTGAAAGACGCGATTTATTCATAATACACACTGAGCAATTTTGACAAAAATTTTGAATAAATTTCTTGAAGTTTACGTTATAAAAATAGGGCATCAAAGACAGCTCAATTTGCCTTGTCCCAATATGACCAAATTTATAGTGGACCTTTTTGATTAATTCTTTGGCAAATTCATCCGAAACAATAATTTTTTTATTATCTTTGTGATTGGTAAAAAGGAGGTTATTTTTACCATTCATTACGTTAATCTTTTCATTAATTCTGTCCAAAGCTACAGATTTTTGATCTATTAACAAATCCTCCAACTGCAAGATATTCATAGTTTTAATTTCTGAATTAGCTTCATGTGGCTCGAGAACTGGATTTCGAGACAAACAATCCGCTTCTACGTTATTTTTACCTGGCTGGTACGTTACTTTAAAATTAAAGTGAGATATCGACAAAATTAGTTCCCTCAATTCATCATCAAACTGTGTATTAATTCTCATATTTTCTAAAGGTTTATGATCAGTGATAATTTTGAAATGTATGTTCTGAAGTGAATATCTCCAATAATTTAGAGCCTCCTTGATAGCCAGACACTCAAGGAATAAGGCTTTTCTTTTCTTCTGACTTTCATTTAACTTTTTCGAAAAATAAGCGACAGGCTTAAAAGTACCATCTTCCTGCTTTTGCTTCAAGACAGCACCGATGCCTTCTAGACTAGCGTCAGTGAAGACTTTAGTCTCCTTTTCTGGACTAAAGATGGCCAGACATGGTTCGTTACATAAAATACGTTTGATAAAATCAAAACTTTTTGACAACTATCACTCCATCGAAAAGGTACATTTTTCTTTAATAAATTATGCAAGGGTGCTAGTACCATAGCAGAATTTGGAATATAGGAGTGATAGAAATTTACTTTCCCTAAGAATTGCCTAACATTTTTGACTGTCTGAGGGACAGGAAACTCACGAACCGGAATTACATTGTCGAAAAGAGGACGTGTGAGATTATTCTCAATTTCATGACCTAGATACTTGACCTTGTTTTTTGCAAAATTGCACTTGCTCAAGCTAAGCCGAAAACCTTCTTTATAAACTGCGTCCATTACTTTCTCTAAATGCAGCAAGTGCTCATTAAAAGATTTACTAAATACCAGAATATCATCTATATAGTTTACTGAAAAATTATCTAGGTCGTTTCTTTTTAAAACATTACGAAGGATTCTTTGAAAAATTGCTGGAGATGTCTTGAGCCCGAAA
The DNA here is from genome assembly GCA_011428145.1 of Ericerus pela. Taxonomy (NCBI): domain Eukaryota; kingdom Metazoa; phylum Arthropoda; class Insecta; order Hemiptera; family Coccidae; genus Ericerus; species Ericerus pela. Next base: position 77,098 of record WOFM01000392.1, read on the forward strand.
GGTAGGCATTTCCAGTCATAGTGACCTGTCTGTGTCACAAAAGCAGTCTTGTACCTATCTTTCACCCTAAGTGGTACCGACCAGAAAGCACTATTGATGTCCAACACACTGAACCACAGGCAGTCTCTGGCTTTCACTATCAAATCCCCTATTAGAGGAAAAGGTTGACTTTCAGGAATAATAATCTTATTCAAAGCAGAATAATCAATACAAAGCCTATTCTTTTTCTGAGTACCATCCGACTGTTTTTTCACTGCTAGAGTGACTGGTGCAGCGAATGGAGATGAGGACTCCTGGATTAACCCTGCTTTAAAAAGTGCAGTCACCTGTTCCTCGATCTCCTTCTGATCCACAATGTTACACCTATAAGGCTTTCTGTAGATATATCGATGCTCACTTAGCTTAACAGCGGCTTCGTGAGTAGAAACTTTTCCAACATCGAATTTATCCTTTGCAAAGGCATAATTGAAACGATTAATTACACTATACACTTGCCTTCGATCAGAGGTACTCAGATGTTTCAAATTATTAGCAACAAGTTCAATAGAATTAATACAAGCAGTATTCGACCAATTTCTGACTTTATTGCTTTGACTAATTACTAAGTTCTCATCCTGTCTCAATCTAAAGGCTTTGATTAAGTCTAATCCTATAATAAAATCATGAGAACAATTTTCCTGGTTCAATACAAAAACATATGCAAACTTCGTTACATTAAAAATTTTAATTTTAAGTCTGCATAATCCGAGTATTCTGCCGTGCCCACTTACCATTTTAAAATGACAATTCCTAAGTCTCAAAAATTTACATTTTAACTGTTTCAAAAATTTCGAATTAATTGCAGAAATATTTGATCCACTATCATAAGTACTTTCTAACTGCAGATCATCATTGAGACTAAGACTGAGCTTTATAAGTGGAGGCACAATTAGTTTTTTAAAACATTTTTAGAATCTTCTTCCGAAGAAGAATCCACCAGCTCTGTGCTATTGACAGATTTCTGTTGGGTATCCTGTTTTTCTGCATACCAGCAATTGGCTTCTGAATGCATCTTATTAGGATACCCGTTTTTTTCACAAATTGAGCATGGTGTTCGATTCTTCGGTTTTGCGTTATTTTTAAAATTATTGACAAAATTATTTACGTTACTTGACTTCCTTTCAGCATTTGAATTGGTAAAAACCTTAGAAGACTGAGAAACCTGATTCTGACTATTATTCTGACTGTTATTTTGACGACGAAAGGAAGTTGGAGATGATGGCCTAGGTTTATTGACTTTTGGTTTCTCACCAACAAACTTCTCATCTCCTTCGAATTTCTTTAACTTGTCTTTAAGAGACTGAATTGTCGAAATACTGTTCTTGTTAAGAGACTTCACTATACGTTCTGGCAAACCAAAAACGATTAGATCAAGAATAACTGATTTCGAATCACCACGATTACATTCAATAAGTACCTTTTCTTTATTTATGACGTAGTCAATAAGAGAACCGCCTAGGTAGCGAAAACCAATAGCATTTGCGACAGCACGAAATGAATTGTCACCAAAATTGGCTACTAACTCCTGTCTCCAAAGCAACCATTCAGCATCAACAGGTAAATTCTCTTGTGTAACGATGAACCAATTATTCAAAGACACATCTAGGCACGACTTTAAAACTTCGATTTGACGGCGACCTTTGAGCTGGAATCTCGAAACCTCCTTCTCAAAACGGTCACACCATGATTCGATATTCTTATTCTTCGGGTGGAATTTCTCCAAAAGGATATGGCGAAGAATTTCTTTTAAGGATTCCTCCTTAGGCGACGACAGCTTCTCGAGACAGGACACCATGCTACTCAGAGCAGGATTTGAAGATTCAGCATCTCGAGGATTCGTGTTGGTGCTGACCTCAGCAAGCAGATGATCTGAAAAAATGAAATTATCATCAGCGTCGACATACATCGAGTAGACCTCGACTGGGAGGGTAACATTAACATTTCTGAATTGGCCTCTGGCCTTGAGTGACTGGACTGCAGACTTGATAACCGAAACCTTATATAGGTCAGCATGCAAAGAAATATTCTGCAGTTCAGTGGGGAAACCATACCACTCTTCGGCATCAGCAAACCGAACTCGACGAACAGCACAATAATTCGATTTGCCATCGGAACTGGCAGCCACGATTAAATGGAAGGTTAACTTTTTAGACGACATAATAAAATAAAGGGTTTACGAAACGAAACTGTCACAACTAAAAAGTAAAAATCAATTTGTAAGTTTTCAATTGACGAAAGAACAAACAAGTTTTCCAATTTGAATTATGACTTTATTCGAATACTAAATAGTGAAAATCGATAATTAAATTGATTTTTACAAGTATGAAACACAATTGAAAACTCAATATTCAGAGATGTGTAAAAACACATACGAAAAATGAAAAAGAGATTACATCTTGCATCTGCAAGAAACAAATAACGAATGAATCGACTGTGAAAAGCTAACACTGTCCAAGCTGGCTTCTCATAGCAATTCGAAGCACAATACTTATCTACACAAAGAGATTCGACCAAATAAAAACGAGAAAGAAACAAAGATAAGAACCTGGTCGAGAAGACAGGTGAAAAGTTGAAAAATAAAATTACGTAGGCAGAGTGAAAAGGATGACTGCTAATTTTACATAAATAAATATGGTAACATGCATAAAATATTCAATGATAATATATAATATATAAAAAAAAATGGTATTGTAAAAAAAAAATATTATGATAATATAAAATTGGTAACATGCAAAATATTAATTTATTATAGGTAACGTGTAATTTATTCGTTATATCTTTCGATTAGAAAAAGATCGGAAAAGGAATTCGAAAAAGAAAAAAAATATTCACGTATACATATTACATTAAAGAAAAAGAAAGAAAAAAATATACGAAGGTATTTCCGAATACGAGTTCATTGAATTTAAAGGACGTTTCGTATTTTATCTTAAACGTGTGACATGAAAAAGATTGTAGAATAATATTCATCGCATCGTTTATTATCTTTCGTGTGTTGCTATTGTATTTGAACTGGCGCTTAAAATGTGATGTGATAAAGGAACATTTTCGACTTATCTTACTTTGCGGTCATGTAATAGGTTTAATCTTCATTGTATTTATTGTCGGAGAGTTTCTTTTCATTACTTCGTGTGGGAATATTACGTGTATTTCTCTCACGGTTGCTTGAAAATGTATAGGGTTTTTATTATGCGAATTGTAGGGTTTATTCCTGTTCGATTTTTCTGCTTTTTCCTTTGTTAAGATTTTTAAGAGGTCGGGTATTTATCTGTTACAAGTATTTTCTGGTAAATGGCTTTGTTAAGTACTAACTTTGCAGTAATTGAAGGTTAACTTTTAAGCATCTTTTTTCATGTTACAACCTATATTTTGGACTTGGGACGACTTGTACTTTGAAATGGTAAATTTCGAAACATATTATGACTTTGAAATAAACTGAATTATTTTTATATTTTATTATGTATAGATGTTCGTTTCATTTAATATTTTGACAATTATATTTTCGAATTTTGAACGATCCAACGATTTTGTCAAAATATCCGCCAATTGATTTTCAGAGCTCACAGTTCTAAAAAATATTATTTTTTCCTCAAACGCTTCCAAAATTGAGTAGCACTTTATCATTAGGGCTCTCGACTTTTTCTGACTACCCCCCGAACATATTTTTTGTGTTGAGATATTATCTTCCATTATATCTACACTTAATTTTTCACCTAAAATTTCGTAGTTTATATATTGTATAACTTTTATGGTATCGAGTGCATCATAGACTGCAATTATTTCAGCTGCTGTGCTTGATGATGCATGAATGGTTTGCTTACCGCAATTCCATTCCACCAAGTCTTCATAAGAAAATACCATAAATCCAGTTATGGACTTCCCTTTTCCCAAATTATTTATATCTATGTTATGTTCATCAACCTGGGGTGCATATGAGGCATCAATATAGGCCTGTATGCCATCCCCTTTCGATCTATATATTATATTGTAATTTTTTGTAGTATTAATATATCTGAAAATTCTTTTTAAATAATTTTTTAAAGTGTTATTAGAATTATTTTGAAAGCGGGATAAAAAATTTACCGGGAATAATATGTCCGGTCTTGTAAGTCTCGCTAAGTACAGCAATCCACCTATCATTGACCTATATTCCGTGTCATCTATGCCATTTTCAATTTTATCTAATTTCAATCCCGTTTCCATTGGAGTATTTGTATTTTTTAACTCCGAAATTCCAAATTTCTTCAACATTTTGTCTATATGCTTGTATTGGGAAAGTATTATTGTATTATTTTCTATGTTTCTAGTTATTTCTAAGCCCACAAAAAATCTCGGGTTATTTATTATAGTGATCGTAAAATCTTTTTGCAGTTCTTCATTTATTTTTGTAATTGATGACTGAGTTTGATGCAATCAATATGTCATCCACATAAGTTAAAAAATATATTCTTTCATCATTATTAATTATAGTGTATAAACATCTATCGCTTTTGGTCTTGGTAAAGCCCATCTCCCTTACCTTTGTATCCAACAGGTCATACCATGACTTACTGGATGTCTTTAATCCATAGACTTTTTTAATTCTAACACCTGATTTGTGTTGATATTTACACCTTCAGGTTTCCTTACAAAAATGGGTTTAATAATTGGTGAATTTAGGTACGCAGTTTTCACATCATACTGCACCATAATTAATTTTTCTTTATTTATTATAGATAGCAATGATCTTATCGTTCCTACTGATGCCACCGGGCCATGGGTTTCAGCAATATTATATTCGGTTCTATCCTTAAAACCTCTTGCTACAAGTCTTGCCTTTGGTTTTGGATTTCCAAATTCATCAAATTTAATTGTGAAAATCCATCTTGTGTCTATTAGTTTTTGGCGATCATAGTCAACTATTTCCCACACATTCATATCATCGAGAGAATTAAATTCATCATTTATGGCCCTGATCCAATCATCTCTAAAAGGGTTCAATTCTATTTCAGAATAATTTTTCGGAATATTATCCTCTATATATATTTTATTATACCTTACATTTACATTCATGACTATAGGGTTAATTATTCCCAAATCATACTCGTAATCTGATGACTTTATCATTAATGGTTTATTATTTATTAATAGTGATTTAATATTTTGGTTTTCGTCTACCTTAACATCACATGAGATATATGATTTTGTATTATAAGGGTCTTTAAGACAATATCCTGTATTTGTATAACCCATCATTATACTTTTCTCCGCTCTGTGTGCTAACTTCGGATCAATTTTGTGTTTTGATTTTGCTTTGGCTTTTGTGGCATTTTGCTTTCTGACTTCCACAGGGATATGCCTGTAGGTCAATGCCCCAAAGACTTTAAGATTTTTTAGGTTTGGTTTTATCCCATAAAATAGTTCATAGGGTGTTTTATATCCTTCATTTGCTTTTGTGGGTGATCTATTAATTAAGTATGCAGCTGTTACTACAGCGTAGGACCAATACTTTATGTCAAGGTTGGCATCAATTAACATGGCCCGTACTCTCCTCATTAAAGTTTGATTTTGCCTTTCGGCAACACCATTTAATTCCGGAGAATATGGCACCACATAATCCATTGTTATGCCAACCTCTTTGCAATAATTTAATATTTTTATATCAGTATATTCCTTGGCATTATCACACCTAATAGTCCCTATGGGGTACTCTGGAAATTTATTTTTCATGGATACTATAATATTTTTAAATTCATTTGTGACTTGATTTTTGCTAACTATGGGCATGACAAACGTATACTTTGAAAAGTGATCTATAAAGGTTAAGATATACTTCTGGTTCGCCACTGAGGGCGTAAACGGACCCATAATATCTGAGGATGCCACTTCTAATTTTCGAGTTGGCTTAGTTCTAATACCATTATGGCCCAACCTCGAATTATTTGCGATACAACATATTTGACAATTCAAAAAATCCTCATCTCTAAAATTTATATTGTCGGGAATGCCAACCGCTAGAGTTTTCAACTTTTGCAGATATCTGGCATTCAAATGCCCTAGTCTCCTATGTATTGTTAATTTTTTATTAATATTATTATTTATTTGTGAATTATGGGGTATTCCCTCAATTTCATTATTATCATCTCTTATTTCTTCTTCTTCACCCCCTCAGGTGATTCATTATTATCGTCATCTTCCTGAATTTCCAATTCCACGGTAAAATCATCCCATTCATCATCTATACTTTGAGTAACGGGGGCACATATCATCTTATTTTCATTATTATTCGTATTGTTAATAGTGTTTTTATTATTATTTTCAATATTATAATATATATAAAAAATTCCCTCTTCTTTTTTCGCAGTCATTATTATTTCAGCATTTTCAATAAAATATATATTAGCAATATTCTTCTGTTGATCAATATTGATCGTACCTGTGTTTGTAATTTTTATGGCTGAAATAATATCTAGGTTTAAATCCGGCACATAATGAACATCATTTAATTCTATCAATGATTGAACTCTGTTATAGTTCTCAACTTTGATCACCATTCTCCCTGTATGAGTAGCATATAAAAAAGTATTTTTACCAGCACATTGCAATTTTATTGGAGTTACAAATTTTTTAACATCGACTAATTTGCCCAAGTCGGATGTCAAATGCACTTCTGCGGCTCCATCCAAAATTGCTTTGTGATTTAATATATCATAATTTTCATTTTTATTATCTTTATTATTATTTATTAATTCGTTCAACAACCATTCATTATTATTTCCGTTGAACTTTTTTACCATACAAGACATCTTCACCTGCTGCTCCGAATTCTCCTTTTTTATTTGAGTTCGGCTGAGTTATGTTAGCTTTTGGGGGATAAATTCCCTGATTATTATTTGAATTATTATTATTATTATTTTCTCGTGTATTGTTATTACTGCAATTCTGCGCTATATGGCCAAATTGCCCACACTTGTAACATTTTGGGTTATTATTTTGCTAATAATTTCTATTATTACCCCTATAATTGTTGCCTCTATAATTATTGCCTCTATAATTCGAGTTACCTCTGTAACTATTTCCTCTATAATTTCCATTACCATTGTTTCCATTACTATTTGAATTATTATTCTGGTTATGGTTTGGTTCAGTATTATTACCATTACCATTATTATTATTTTTATTATTTGCATAACTATAACGATTATTACCATTTCCTCTATAATTATTATATCTTCCCCTGTAATTATTCCTATTATGATTATTATTATTATTTTTATAATTAATACCTATTTGGTTATTATTACCATTTTGTTTTTTCAAAGTTTGATCCCTGAATTTTTGGTCAGAGTCTTCTCTTAATATTCTTTTAAAATTATCTAAATTTTTTTCGTTTAATGGTAAATTTTCATATTGAATTTTCGCAATTGCCTGTTCATAGCATAAGGCTAACTGCAAATTCTCCAATTCCTCCGATTCAGTAACTTCTTTACCGCTATCTCTTACGTCGGTTACTAATTCATCCCATTTTTTTAAGAAACCTTTCATATTCCCTCCTGGCTGAAATCTAAATTCTGTCCATTTTGCTTTCGCCATATTAGCTGTGACGGAAGTTTTTGTACCATAAATATTATCCAGTTTTTTTAACATTAATATCGCTGTGTTACAGTCTCTTATCTGTTTTGTTATTTCATTCGACACTCTTTCCAGTACAAAGGCTTTTGCATTGTCTTGCATTTTGCAATAACTTATCATATCTTTTTCGGGACGGAAATTTAAATTGTCTATATGATCAATATATAATTGCAGGAATTCATGTTCTCCGAAAATATCATAATACCCGGCTCCCCTAATAGCCGAAATAATCATCCTGCGCCAGTCTAAGTAATACTTTCCATTAAACACTTTTCCTAATGGCGCCTGTATAGGTTTAATTTCGTTTTGGGATGCCATATTTTCTTTAATTTTTCGAAAACCTAATACACTTTTTTCGATATTAATAACAGCTATGTATTTTTTATTTTCTATCGATTCTTTTTCAATTTTTTTAATTATATTTTCTTTTTCGCTATTTTCAACTTTATTTTTTCTGATATCCTCCAGTTTTTGTTGTTGTTTATTAATTAAAAAATCTATTCATAAATTTTTCTTTGATTTTTCTGAACTGTAAATTCTACTTGAAAAATAATTTACTGAGGATTCTAAAATTTTAATATATTTTAAGCTACTAATTTTTTCTATTCTTCCGGATATATCCACTACAAAGGACTCCAATACTATTTTTCCAGTGAAATATGTGACGTAGGGTAAATCGTAAGTTTCAATTTTTATGTCTATGACTTTTTCACCTTCAAATTTATTAATTAATTCCTTCAGTTCCTCCTTTTCAATGTTATATCCACCTAATTTTCCTTCGCACAAACTTATTATAGGGGGCATAAAAATTTTAACTATTATTCAATTTTCCTTTTTGTACTCAGTTCAAAAAACAATATTTACGCAAACACGAAAAATAACCAGCTTCAATGAATATTACCTTTACAAAACACAAACAAACAAAAAATGAAAAAATATTGTACTTTACTATTTCTGTTGCGCCGACGAATAATTTCAGTTTTCTGCACTCCGCTGTTCACCGTTGTACTACCTGCTTAAATTTAGTTTGGATGTGGCCAAAAAGGTGGGTCCTCGATGTGTGGATCTACGATGAGTCCTCGACGACGGGAGCAGGTTTCCTTGGGCTGTTCACTCGATCTCTTTGGCGGTCCTTCTTGGATTTAGCGTTCAATGACTTCCAGGTTCGGCCGTTATTAAGTCGGGAACTTCAGCTTCAAATTTATGATTTAATTTTGAATTTTTCAAAAATTAAAAATGTATTGTATTTCGAGTTAAAACTTCTCGAGAAAAAAATACGGTAACTATTTCGTGTATTATTCAACAGAAAACATGAAAAGATTTTCGCGCAACAGTAAATGAATTCAAAAAATTATTTCATTCGTTTAAATTTCTAAGTCTCTCCTCATAGTTCTACCGCAGCGATGGCTACCATGATGTGAGGCGTACAGAACGAGGATCGAAAGAACTTGAGACTTCCAATATTATGGAGGTTTATTACACGAATGAATAATACATTACAAACAAAATATGAAATGGCGAAGCAACAGCAACATCGTATCGAGAGTAGTAGGGGAAAGCACTTCGTGGTGAGAGTGTACGTATGACATATATATATAGTGATCGTGATGATGATGATGAAGAAGGAGTGAAGGTGGGATTTCCGTTACAACACTATCAAACAGAGCTATAGTCAAAGATGTGGGCCTATATGGATAATTTTATGTTGATATTTAGATGAGTTCTATTCTCGTTCTATTTATATCTAGTTCTCTTTTAGCTAACAATATCGACTATAATTTATTACAACATACTAGCAATTCTGATGAATGGGTGAGAAGTTATTTCCAAAAGTTAATTTTTGTGTAGATTTTGAAGATGATTGTTTTTAATTGTGTAATTTTATGTTAACAGTTACAAAATTTAATAATAACTTTTTAGAGATTTATTTTATAATTTTCAAAAACCTACTTCTAACAGAGTTGTTGTTGCGCTTGACAGCTATTAAAATATGTTTCACATTGATTAAATTTCTCTGTCTACCCGGCTGGTACTGAAGAGCGCTTTTTATTCTTTTCAGTTCACTTTTTTTCTCAGTTCATATTTTTTCTTTTCAGATTGACAAAATTGATTTACATATTTAATTGTTTTATTAATTATTTTCTTAATATGATTTTGTCAACGATATTTTTTCTTAAAAATAATTTTTTTTAACTGAACACTGTAGTTCAGTGAACACCATACTACAAGTTTGTTTCGATTCTAGAATAATATTTTTAAATACGAAGAAACCCATGATTTGTGGTGGTTAGGTTCAGGTTACCATGGTAATTTTAAGTTCTCCATTCAAAACAATTCAGCTGTTATTTCCCTGCAATAAAGAATATAATATAGGTGCAGTAATTTTAACAAATGTTTTTTGAAATACATTTTTCTTCATTCATTCACTGTGTTAAATAATATAAGCCGAATACATTGTTACATTGCAACAATAACTTAATATATACGGTATGTTTACTGGGTGAAATTGTAGGATGTCAAAATTGAAAATAATTCTAATTGGCCCCTCAGAAGTAAGAGTTAAAAAATATCATCCTAATTACTCATTTAATGCAATTATTTAGTTACTTAATTATTTTTTACTGGCTAATAAAATTTCTTATTGGTCAACATTTAATTATATTGACGGTATGATTATCTATTATAGTCCGGGAAAACTTTAATTTCAAATATATTAGCTGAAATGACCGATAGTGATTACTTACGATACGAACCAACCGAAGGTGTTCGAATTTTAGAAATAGAATGTCCTCAAAAATCTGATTCAATTCGCAAGAGTAATCTTGAAATAGAATTGTGGGATTGCGCTGGATCACATAGGTATGAATTTATTATTGATAAATTGATGATTTTTACTCTTGACACAATCGAGAAAATTGATAGAAAATTTTAGATTGACCCCCAGCTCAGAGACATATCCAAGTCAGAACATATAGCGAACAGTAGCGATGTATGAAAAAAGTACCCAACTTATATGTATAATATGTATAACTATATATAACAGTGTTTTGGTAAATTCTAATATTTTTCAGAAGTTGGATTTTAAGAATATAATGATTCCCAGTCTTTTAATTAAATTATTAACAATTTTTAAGAAATATATACATTACCACTAAAAATGTGATGTAGGTATTCTAAATTTTTAAAATTTTTTCGTCTATATGTATATAAAATAAAATATATGTATGTATGTTTCAACCCGTTTTTCTTGAAGCCAAATTTTTTACGCATATGTTTCTTGTTTCTGTTTTTTTTAATGCATTTTTTTTTCGTATGTCTTCATTAGTTGTTGCTGATTTCATTAAAAGAGACTATGTACTTATTACCCTTCGGAAAATAATTCTACTGAGCCAAATAACATGTTTCACTCGACTCAGCTGAAATTGTTTGTTTCAAATTTTTTATTTATGAATAATTGCATTAATGAAGGCGAATTTGACATACCACTTATTCATATAGATATTTTTTGTCTCGGAGTATTTTAAAAGATATGATCGTAATGAGGTTCCCTACGCTGAGACACTCTTCTTTCCTGCAAAATGTTATGGAAATTTATGACTGTACATAACTTATATTGATTAACTTTATGAAATTATTGAGATTTCAGTCATGCTGGCCAGTTATTCAACTAGAAGTCTGTGGAATTATATTCGTTTTCAATCCGCAAGCGCCAGAGTTCATATCCGAATTGGAATTACTGTACGATTACTTTGTCGCACAACATGGGTTAACGGACGAAAATTGTATGATATTTATCAACCAAAGAGAGAACAGTTTTGACAAGGATTTGACCAAAACTTTGCGTAAGTTTTTTTTAATTAAGTTGTTACACGTATGTAGGAAATACAGTTTTTCGTCTTCAAAGAGGAAGATTTGTCCAATTATCCTAACTGAATGAGTCCATTCAAAAATAAACTTCGAATTTAATGTCCAGTAAATTTTCATCGTGTTTCTAATTATAATTAGGATGTACCTAGCAAGCGCTATTATAGTGACTAAAAAATTGAAGATGTCTTAAGCCGAAATTTTTGATTTTTAAAATTTTATTGTTTTTCAATGCTTTCAATTTTGAAAAAACAGACCATGACTCGGCAAACAATTCACAGCTAACTGGTAAAAAAATTAGAAGTCTCCACTGCTAATTTTAGTGGTACTTTAGTATTCTCACTGCTAAAAAGCAATGCTAAATTAGCCGTCACTCCTAATTTGGTACATGTGGGGACTCATCGGTATGAGGTATAGGGGCTTGGACCCCTCGACGACAGTCGCCGCCCCAAAGGGCAGGCAACTTATCGTCCTTGCGACGTTAAACGAACACACAAAATTACGTTCGATCGTAATTACCTGCGAATACTTGCAGGTAATGTACGAGTACCGAATCGTGACGTCATCTATCAATCAATGTCACGATTTGTACACGAACCGGCCAGCCGTCACCTACGATAGTAGGGGATGATGCGACCTGGCCGTACTTAACAACGTACGTATTTTACTACGTACGTGTGTTTGTGTGCACGCGCCAAAACCTGTATAAAAACTCACAGAACCGGCTCTAAAATCGCCAGTGTTCGGTTTGGTTTTGGCTTGCCCATACATTTGTATGAAGTGGCTGAACACGCTTAAATTCTGTAGAATTTCCTTCTGGTGAGAATATCTCTCACGACAAGGTATTCCACAGTACACTTTTTACGGCTAATTTAGCAGTAAGACATTGCATAGTTGTGTATTTGCCGTAAAAAGTGTGCCAAATTAGGAGTGATGGCTAATTTAGCATTGCTTTTTAGCTGTGAGAATACTAAAGTACCGCTAAAATTAGCAGTGGAGTTCCCAAATTTTTTTACAAATTGTTTGCCCGGGATATAATCATGATTTAGTATGAATTGTTGGCCCAGATTTAAAACTCGGGCACCCGAGTATAACATAATTTTTGAGTTATTCCCCCACCCTTTTCAAAAAAAATATCATTGATTACAATTTGAATTATTTAGTACCTATATCTGAATTTATCCTGGCAAACAATTCGTAAAAAAATTTGGGAACTCCACTGCTAATTTTAGCGGTACTTTAGTATTCTCACAGCTAAAAAGCAATGTTAAATTAGCCGTCACTCCTAATTTAGCACACTTTTTACGGCTAATACACAGCTATGCAATGTCTTACTGCTAAATTAGCCATAAAAAGTGTTCCAAATTAGAAGTGACGGCTAATTTAGCATTGCTTTTCAGCTGTGAGAATGCTAAAGTACTGCTAAAATTAGCAGTGGAGACTCCTAATTTTTTTACCAGTTAGCTGTGAATTGTTTGCCGGGATCTTTCTCCGCTTAGGCCCTTGGGTTAATGCTTATCTATAAATTAAAGCGGACAGGCTCCATATTTTTTGGGGGATGTCGTTTCAATGGAGAGAAGGGACTTCTTTTTCAAGTTTCCAGATCTATGGCATGATGGTCTAGTAATTTGAATTAACAGTCCCTTTATAGTTCCTTTTTGCAAATAAATGTGTATCAAGCCCATAAATAACCATTATTTTCAATAATATTTGTTCTTATAATGCGTGTTTTTCTATATCTATTCGTTTTCTATAGCTGCGCTGTTTGACAGTTTTGACTTTTTGAGGAATAAAATTGGAACAAAATTTTAGCGACTGGCGAAAGTTCAATTTCTGCATCAAAATTTGAAAGGACGTAGAGACGGAAATGGAAGTTACATCGTCTCTTCTAACCTCCCCACGACATAAAAATTTGTGTCCAGGCGGTGTGCCAATTGTTGTTTCATTTTCTGGATTTTGACTGTTAAATTAATTAGCTTGAGTGTTTTAATTTCAAACGAACTAAGCATTCTCATTTTTAGTCGTAGAATGAAAACTCATGTTCACTATACAATACCCTTCATTGTGGAATCCGTCAATTTCTATGGGTTATTGTTTTTTTTAATTGGTAACCTTTTGACGGGTTTGATTAATTTAAGTATGAATACATTGTTAGTGAGCGATGCCTCGAGTCTTGTTATAACAATGTTGTATATGTTCATCTGTTGCTCTGCATCATTATATTTGTACGTCAATAATTTTTGAATTTCATAAAAAAAGTAATCAACTGACGAGATAAATATGAACTTCGCAATTTAAATTTAAAGTCATTTATGGAGAATTATTTATTGATCAACATTTTTTTCAGGCTTTATATTTATTATTATATGATTGATAAATTTCCGGTAATCCCTCTGGTTTTTTATTAACATATAAATGAATATTAGCTGTACCTTGTATCCAGCTGAGCTGACTTTCAATTTGTAAAATGAAGTACAAAATTAATCAATTGACATATAATATAGCATAAATCTTGAAAAAACAATACTTTTGAATGAAATGTACGCCTTCATGGTGTCTCCATATAAGCCTATGTTAATTTTATCAGTATGAGCAGTCCATTATGTATATAGTCAAAGGTTTTCGGCACCTATATGGTAAACAAATTTTCCCTACAATTAAATAATTAGATACTTTTGGCTGTTGAATGTGAAGTCAACAAATATTGACGTCTAATTACGTCACTCGGCTTCGCCTCGCTCTGCAAATTTTGCCCTTGGTAATCGCATACTTTTGGCTCCTGTTGCGTAATCTACTATTATTATTTCAAATAAAATGAAAAAATGCAATAATGTTATGAATAAAGAAAAAGAAAACATGACAATGTGGCTAATTTTTTGAGAAAAAAAAGAGGAAAAAAATATAGCTGTAATTAAAAAACATTCTGAAATAAATCGCATGAATAAAATACAGAAAATTATATAAAAAAAAATTATTAGATATGTTGATCGTGATCTTTGTAAATGAGAATGACGTTACAATCTGTGTAAGGGAGAAGTTTATCATTATATCGTTGTCCCCTACGATATTTTTTTCTGGGATATATTTCAATCTATTGACTATGAAGTACTGGATGTGCTGTCTGGTCAATCTTGTTGGTTATTTTGAGTTGAAACGCAATGGAAGCAAGGAAACACAAGAAATATGAGAAGTTTACTGAGATCAAACTTTATTAGGTCTGTACATGATGGACTTGAAATTTGAACAACAGAATAAACTATCATCACTGATTATCACATAAAAAGAACTGTAAATAATGAGGTTTTGAGAACTGAACACAAATAGAACAGGTTCTACACTTAGAGATGGGCAAGTTTGATCAAATCAAAAAATCTGCACCAAAATTTATATCATGTCAAAATATATTAAATAGAATATTTAATATAAATTTGGTAGCTGTTGGTTTAAAATTAAGTATTTTAGGAACATAATAAAAACAAGAATACCAGTACTGGAAGAACCATACAGCCAATCCCCGACACAGGTCATAACATTCTACAATAAATTATAAAAAATATTTGCTCTGAATTTTGAAATGAATATTTTTTTTTTTTTTTGGTTATGTAAGATTATTAAATTAATTATTCTGATCCAAAAGTATTTTTTGGAGAATTTTTCCTGCAGTTGGGTGGTGGGGTGTGTGAAGATGTTTTGGTTTAAAAAAAAGTAAAATTATTAATTTTATTTGGCTCCGACACAAACAAATATTTGCCTTTTTTTTTTTGGGGGGGGGGGTGTTGGAAAAAATAATATGTGACTTGGTTGCAAAGTATGTGATTGATACATATAAGATATGCAGCACTCACCTTCTGCTTGTTTTTCAAAAGTCACTCTAGTACCAAAATCACTTACTTTTGTACCTATATCACAAATAACTATTCACTATTCCTTTAAGGAGAGTACAAATTATTTTTTCAATGTGAAAAACCATCCACTATTAATTTCCCTTCTACTATTTTTGACTTTTCAAGTTTTCAAACAGATGTGATTATCATTAATTAAACTACAGATAATAGACTGTGTACCTTCATTCACCTTCCATAGAAATGATAAATAACTTCTTGCGAGACATACATTCTGACAAATATGTTAGGGATAGTAATATTTTTTGGGAAAGTGTTCCTTTTGAAAAGTGGATTCAGAAAAAAAATTTCTAGTAACAAAAATTTTGGAAAATGTCTATATGGGTAAGTTGTCATTTGGGAAAACAAAATTTGGAAACTGGTGAACCCATATAACTTCCCAATATGCGCCCTTGAATATTTTTAAGTAGGGATTGTTGAAATCTATGTTGCTTGTGACTCCATTTTGCAAATGTTAATTGATGAAACCAGAACTGAAATGTAAGTACATAAAATGAAGAAATCCATACATATGACAGCTCTGCATTTTATTTTTATATTTGTACAAGAAAATTATTAATGTATAAATAAGGCCAGCCTTCCTGAAAAAAACTATTCTTTTCCTAGAATATCAAATTAGCTGAAAATTACTTTCCCTAAATGTTTTCATTACATTTCTTATAAATTCTCTGAGTTATCTTTAGGTTCACCTTTCTGTAGAAAACAAATTATGCTTTCACATCAGGATGCCAACCTTCAACAAAAAAAAGCAGTAGATTCAGAGAACATTAGTGTAGAAAAAGACTTTCAATGTTAAAAATTACAAATATAGATATTTTTTATGTAAATAATGAAAATTTTTTGTATTGGCCATTAAAAATTTTTGACAATATCGATTGTCAACAGTCGATACTTTCCCAAAAATATCGATTTATTATTCCAAGATTAGGCAAATTTAAACTGTTTTTACTTTTTAAGTCGCAGACCATAAGAAATGAAAAATAAAGAACATAATTTGTATTTTATATGTTCATGTGATTTACCCTGCTTTTCCTCAAAAAGGCATAGAAAGATGTAGCTTTTTAGGAGTTGTTAAAAAAGAAGTAGATTTGTGACCAATGATGTAGAGTTGGAGTGCCTGTTAATTTACATGTCATCAATTTTCTTTTGAGGTACAGGGAGGCATAACTAGATAATTAGCAATCAGACATCAATATAAAGTTGCAAAAGGCCAAGAACAGCCCTGCCTTGTTCAATACAATACTTAAGAAAATTAATTAATTCATCTTTTGATTAACTTACAGCACGTAGATTCAATTACATAATGAAAAAAGCTTTGAACGCAGCTGGAAATCCGAATGATGTGAAGCAACAATTCTCCAATTTCCTTGACATTTTGTTGCGTAAAATTAAAACATTATGATTTCAAATAAATGGAAATTTAATAATTTATTGACATAGTTGGTTGGCTCTTCGGTTTGACTTTTTGAATTCTAGTTATAATATTATATTAATTCAGTGGGTGCCACTTGATCCATCTACTAATAATTCAAACTGCTGCATATTTCAGCCAAAATTCCTAAGGATATATCAGATATTTTCCTTTTAGTCCACTGCTTGAACCAGTTTTTGGTTAATCTTGACCAAACACTCTCTGCCCAGTTTGTCTGAATTAAATGGTGCCTACTGTATATCACTTTTAATTTTTTTTTTTTTTTTTTTTTTACAAACAACAATAAATAAATAATTTATGTCAATACATTGTTTATGCTAAAAATTTATTTACATTTTATCTCAACAGACAGGAAAATCATTAGTTCTGGAGACTGGACCAGTTCTGTTGAAAGTTAGTTCTCATCTCTACTTTAGGTTACTTACTTTAAGTTTAATAAGTTCAGTGATAGTTATGAGAAGTGAAATATCTCAAAAAACTGAATACTCAAACAGGTTAATTAGACCAATTTTTTTTCTTTTTCATAAGAAACAATGTGATACAATGATCGCCTTTATATTTTTGAAAAATAACTTTTCATTAGAACTGTTGTTACAATTTAACATTATGGTAATGGTAACATAACAAATTCTGTGTTTTTTCATGTTACGTTGCAGTTGTAACATAATTTTTTTTAATGTAATAGAAAAACGTTACAAATTTGTGTAATTTTACAAATCCGTTATTTTGTAATTTATAAAATGTAATTTTAAAATTCCATAAAACTTTGTTCTACTTCTACAGACTATAATTTTCAATTTCAATTTTAACATCTTTAATGTGGCATCAATAGTTTGGTAACACTGAATAGATGTATGTATTGTAGTGAGATCATTAATAGGACAACGTGGTTACTCCTACGTCACCATTAGAACAGTGATGTTTGTCGTTAACTCTCGTAACGTATTTTTGGTCTTGTCTGTGCGTGTGTAAATCCGTAACATTTCTGATTGGTCTGTTCTACTGACGTCATTGATGTGGTCTTTGACATCAGTGAGATAACGATATTGTTATACATTATCGTTATCGAATCATGTACGACTCCGTCATTCATAATACTCTGGGGGGGGGGAGTGTCAAAAGTTATTCCCAGTCTACCGTCCATGTATAAGTCGATAGGGGAGTTTGATATGTTTAGTAGGTTTGTTGTTTATTTTTGTCTGTAGTATTTGTTGAAGTTGTATTGTATGTTTATGAATAAAATATTAAACGAATAAATATTTATTATATTAAATTAATTAACAAGATAATATTTAACATTATTACATTTTATTACAGATAATGGTGTGTAGGAACATAAAGTTAATATATTACAAAGTTAAGTAATTGACTTCTGTGGTAAATAAGTTTAAACATAGATAATGCTTATCGTTTAATAATGATTTATTTGTTCCATTATTACTAGTGAGATCTGCCTTCTATTTGAGTTTGAAGGTTTATTTATCACAGTTCCATTTCATTTTGAGGTATCTACAGTTGTTTCTGCTTTTCTTCAGAGTCTTGTTTGTATTCGTGTGTGTCATTCGTTTTTGGGTATATTTGTGATTCTGAAAGGATAAAGAACATAATATATTATAGTTTAGATAGTTTTTTTTTTTTTTTTTTTTTTTTTTGTAAACACATCAACTGCATCATTTTTTCCTTCATGAGAGGATAAATGGTGGTTGGCTAGTGTTTGTGGTTTGATGGTCTGAATTGTTGTCCCCCGTTTCTCCAATCTTTATATTGGTTTTACAGTGGGTCCTCTGGTTACAAACATGGTCTGATTTGTTTTGATGTTTACCCAGAGTAGAGCTCCTAAAGACTTATTAAGTTTTTTCTGCTACAATTTTTGTATGTTTGTGTTGTAATGCGTCTGGGGAATTTAATTCTAAAGGTGTGAGATATTTGAGAGGTCTTGTGGTGAGTGTGCCATTTGGAAACATTATAGAAGCTGATCTTATAATTTGGTCTGATGATTTGTGTAGTTCTTTGATGACTGCTAATTGTGGTTGGTTTCGAGTGGATGTAGAGTCAATGAAGTGTACTAAGTCTCCAATTTTTGGTGTATCTTCACTTGTACGATAGTTATTGGTTATTGATTGTGGTTGTTTGTCTCTAAGGTACGTGAGATAATTTTGTTTCCATTGTATCTATAGTTTTTGTAAGTATGTTTGGTCCATTTTCCATAAGTTTGTAAGTGTTTTTCTGTTGTTGTGTAACTGGTATCTGGTTTGTCTGAGTTTAATATTGTGTGTTTGAAGTTTGTGTGTAGAAAATTTGCTGGAGTGAGGTATGAATATGCTGATGTTTCTGATTCTGGGCATAATGGTCTTTCATTAATTATTATTTGTAATTGTTTGATGGTGATGATAAATGTGTGTATGTGTATTGGGTGATGTCCGACTGTTTTGTAATAAGTATGATTGTTTTATTATTCCTATTAGATGTTCGTAAGTGCCTCCGTACCACGGGGCTTTGGCTGGTATGAATTTCCACTCTATCTGGTTTTTGTAAAGGTAATTTTGTATTTTATTATTGGTTGTTATTTTGTTCCAGAAGTTTGTTATGTTTGTGTTTATGACTCGGAATTGAGCTGCGTTGTCTGATAGTATTAATTTGGGAGTGCTTATATCTGCCAAGAAAGAGTGAAAGGCGCACCAAATTTCTTCCATTTATAATGATGCGATGGGTATTAAGTATACTAGTGATACAGTGAGACATGTAAATATAAGGATCCATCTTTTTGAGGGTTGTGTTGTTGGTGTGATTTGTTGTGATTGTTTCTTTGTTATTATTTTGTCATAAGTATAAAATGGTTCGAATATGTAAACTCTTGTATATGTGAAGGGGTGATCCTTTTCATTTAGTCTGAAGTCTGGCATAGTTGAGAATGGTGGTTGTTTATAAGGTTTATTTGTATGTATTTTGCATTTATAGCAATCTTTTCTGATGGTTTGTGTTACTATTTTATTAATGGTTGGTGTGAAGAAATTCTTTCTGAATTTGGCGACTGTATATCTGGTGCCACTATGATAGCCTTTTTTATGAATGTATAATATTAGTAATTTAGTTAGATGTGATTTTGGTGGTAGGAGATATGGAGCATAAGTATGAGTCTGTAATGAATGTGGAGGTAAGTAATTGTGTAGTCTGAGTATGTTATTTTTGTCTAGTATTATGTGAAATTTTTTAAAGATTGCGTATGTGGGTGGGTTTAGTTGTTGTAATTGTTGGAAGATGGGTTTACAGTATTTTCTTTGTTCCACAATGATGAATATGGTTAATATTTGGAAAATTTGATAGTCTGTATTGAAGCACGGTGCTGTGCATGGTTTATGTTTGAATATTGGTTGTCTAAAGTATTTTAACACTTTTATTATAATTTGAAAATTGCTGAATAATTTTTGTAGTGAGGAAAATCTAGTAATGTTTATGTTGAATGGAGCGGAGTTGTTTCCATATATATAAGTTGTAAGTGTGTCTGTTTCCAATGTTTTTGAGTTTGTAATTGTTTCTTTGTGATCTATTGTTATGTCATTGTCTAACTGTATTTGTGGTTGTTCTGTGTTAGATGTATTGTTAATGATTTCTTCAACATCAAAATTAATGTTTTCGTTAGTTCCTATGGTTATTTCTTGTGTTTCTGGTAGTTGTTCATAATGTGGGATTTTATATGTTTTGGATTGTGTTTGTCTGTGTTTATGTATGTATGTATGGTCATTATATGTGTTGTTTAATATTGGTTCATTAGTATAAGGTTGGACGTAGTCATGTAGTGAGTCTGCTATTGTACAGAATATCTGTTTGTGTTGATTTTCTGTTTGGAATTCGGAGATCTCGTCTTTTAATATATGTAGGTCTGTTTGTGGCCATTCTGTTTTTTCTTTAGTTAGCCATTCTGGTCCTGCAAACCAATTTGATTGTAATAAGGAATTTAGGTTTGCTCCTCTAGATCCTATGTCTGCTGGGTTTTCTTTGGTTGGTACGTATTAGTATGTTATGTTGGGTATTGTTTTTATTTCTTTGATTCTATTTTGTGTGAATAAAGGTAAAAGTTTTCTTTGTGTAAGCCATATGAGTACGCATTTGCTGTCTGACCATAGGAATGATTGTTTGTCTTGTGGTATGTGTAATGTTTCTCTGAGGAATTTTATTAGTCTGGCTCCCATTACTACTCCTACTAATTCTAATTTTGGTATGGTATGTGTTTTTTCTGGTGTCAGTCTGCATTTTCCTACTAGGAATCTCAATGTGTATATGTTGTTAATTTGATATCTCAAGTATGCTACTGCTGAGTATGCTATTGCTGAGGTATCTACAAAGATGTGAAGTTCTGCTTGATTTGAAGTGAATGGGGTTTGGAAAAATTTTCTTTGGAAGCATACTTCGTTGCATTTGGTTATATCTGTTATGATGTTTTCTGCTATTGGTATGAGAGAGGTGGGTAATGGTGTGTTCCAGTCTTGTTTGTGTGTCCATAATGTATGTACAAAGGCTTTTGCTGGAACCAGTAATGGTGCAAACCATCCTAAAGGATCGAATATGGCTGAGTAATTACTACAAATGTTCGTTTAGTATGTTGGTCTGGAATTTTGATTTTTGGTTGTAAGTAAATTATGTCTTTGATGTAATCCCATTGGATATCTAATATCATCACTGGTGAATTTGCATTGGGGTTTTGTGAGGTAAACATTGATCTGAGAGTTTTGTCATTTGTTGCTCATTATACTAGTTCTATAGAGATGTCGTTAAATGTTTTGTTTGAGGCGTTGTATAGTTTTACTGCTTGTTTGTCTGTTGGTACTGATATGACTAAGTTGTCTGCGTAAAAGTTGTTTGTTAATATGTTGTAAAATTGTGGGTTTGTAGTTTGGAAATGGTATGGTAGTGTTGCTGCTAGTAAGAAAGGTGATGCTATAACTCCAAAAGGTACTCCTAAATCTAATTATGATAAGGTTATTACTTGTAAGTGGTTTATTTAGGTCTTTTAGCCATAAAAATCTTGTGACATCTCTGTCTGCTGGATTAAGTTCTAATTGTAAGAAGGCTTTTTAAATATCTGCACTTATATCTATTGGGTTTAATCTGAGTGTTATGAATAATTTGACTAAGTCTGCAAGAAGTTTTAGACCTTTATGAATGCAATCGTTCATGGAGTGGTTTGATTTTTTAGTTTTTTCTGACCCGTCGAATACTATTTGAATTGGATGTGTGAGTTTGGTGTTGTCTATTAGTCCGTGATGTGCTAAGTAATGTACAGGTTTTGTTGAGTGTTTGTTATCTACGAGTTCTGTTATGTCATTTCTAAATAGTTCTTGAAAATATTTGTTATATTTTTTAAAGAAATCTGGAGAATTACGCATATGAGATATTTGACTTTTGAGTCTGCTAAATGCTAAGGAGTAAACTGGTAGAGGCAGTGGGTATATTTTCCATGGTCATTGAACTTGGTATCTGCCATTTACTAATTTGATATTCTTATAGAATAGTTTTATTGCTTTTTGTTCTTCTTGTTCTGTTGTTAAGTCTGGTGTTGTTATTCCTATTGTTTCTAACTTCCACAGATTTTCTATGTCTAGTTCTGATGAAAAGAATTTGTGTTCTGTTGTAAATGTTTGTTCGTTATTTATTAATTGTCCCATAATGTGAAATCCAAAATTTGTTTCTATTAATTGAATAGATGGTGATATGTGTGTGACTGATTTGATAAATTTCCACATATATTCGTTTCCTATTAATATATGTATGTTTGATGTTGTTTTTAGGGTTTGAGCAAAATGTAAGTCTTTGTATTTTGGATATGTTTGTTGGATTTCTGCTATGTTTTGAGTGTCTAGTTGGTTTGATATATTTTGTACTGTTCTGACTGTCAGTTTAGAAAATTCTTGTTTGGCGTGTTCTATTTCGAATGTAATGATGTTTGTGTGCAATGTTTGTGTGGAATGTTTGTAAGGTTTGATTTTGTATTCCTGTAAGTTTTAAGGAGTGTGTTCCTATTAATGGTAGTTTGAGTGTTTGTATGGCAATATGTTCTAGTATGTATGTTTTTGTGCTACCTGAATCAAAAAATGAGTTTATTGGGTATGTTTGAAGTGTTTTTGGGTTACGTATGTTGGTACAGAATGTTAAGAATTTATTATTGTTTGTTGATAAAATTGTAAAGAAGTTTAACTTACTTGGGATTGGAGGTTGAAGTATTGTCTCTTCTATTTGTGTTGTTGATTTGGTCTGTTCTAGATCCTCTGACTTAGTCTCTGTAGTATGATTTGGTTTGTTTTTTCAGTTTTGGAGGCACTGAAAATAGATTGAATCATTATTATTAGCCTGTTCTGTGGATACGTCTATAGTTAGCGTTTCTTGCTTACTTATTGGGAATTTGTTTTGTAGGTCAATGACCCATTTGAGATATCTGTTCGCTTCTTGTTTGGTCATGGGGTACATTGTTCTGGGGCATAATACAGAGTGATGAACATTTGTCTGTTGGCATTGGAACCATTGGCACCGTCTTTGTTTCTGGTTGTAATGGTCTGCTGTTGCAAGGATTCCCCACTTTGGACATAAATTAAATTGTCTGAAGTTTCATCGTCTGGCTTCTAATGTGTTGTAATTGGAGTGACAGCATAAGTAACTCCAATGTAGTCCTTTACAGAACATGCATCTTTGTTTTGTAGGTATTGCCGGGAATCTGTAAAGTTGCTCAGGGATATTGCTGTCTGGGTCTGAAGATGAGTGATAAGCTGCAATAGATAAATCATCCATATTGTTATTTGAGTTATCTATATAATGTTCTGATGAAGGTTTACCTTGATCAGTATTTGTATGAAAAATAGGGTTAGTTTTAAGCGGGTTTGAGTTTTCTGTCATATTTTTATGATTGTTATTAGGTCTATTGTTCGGTGGTCTGTTATAAGGACATCTGTTGAAGTTATATTGAGATCTATCTCTGTAATATGTATTGTTTTGTTGTTGAGTTTCTTGTGTTTTGTATGTTTCTTTTGTTGTCAGGTTTTTCTGTTAAGTCTCTTGTTTTGATTTCTTGGTATACTGCTTCTAAAACTGCTCTTGAGTTAGGTTTAGATATGTCTATTCTATTAGAGTATGAATTTCTGGGGAATATTCTTAATAATGTGGGGAAAGTTAGGTCGTCTGTTTGTCCTGGTACAGTCATGTATTGTATCTAATAACATGCATGCGTTACATAAGCCTTTGGTATTTTGTGCTAAAGGTATGTTGTTAAGGGTCTGCCATAGTTCTGAACGCAATCTGAATTTGTCACCAAATTCATCATGTAAATAGTGTAGTCTTCCAAAATATCCCTGTTTGTTATGTCCTAAAATTGTTGGTCTCTGTTTAATGGTGTCTGGCATGGCGTCTTCTAAGATTTTACATTTTTATGGTGTTATAATGTCTTCTCTGATGTGTATGTATCTCATAAGTGATGTTATGAAGTCCAGATATGATAGACGTCTCCCATTGAATTTTAGTAATTTATATTTTGGAGCTTTGAGAAAACATGATTGTGTTAACGTGTTTGTTCCAGTGGGTATTTCCCATACTTTTGTTATGTGTAGCGAGTTCTTTCGTGTTATTGTGTTTTGTTCGTTGTTTTGATGTTCTGATTTGTTTTCATTGTGTGATGTTTTTTCTGTTCTTATGATTTCTCTACGTTGGTTTGTGACTATGTTTGTGGGTTGTTTGTTATGGATTTGTATGTGTATGTTTGTTATTCTGTTATGTCTCGGAGTTGTCATGTCTATTTCTGTGTTATTAATTTTTCTTGTTAGTGTTAGATCAAGTGGTCTCATTTTGTTATTAATATCTGTTATGTTAGTTGTTCTTAATTTTTCTGTTTCAATATTTGGAGTTTGTGGGATTTGATCGTCCTTATATGTCCACTTTGATGAGCATTTTCTTATGGGGGTCTGTTCAAGGGTTATTGTAGGAATATCTGAATCATTACCTGGAGGTGTTGTGGGTCTGTATCTTTCCTCTGAACCTGATCTGTAGTATCCGGTTGAGCGTGGACTATGGATTTCTTACTTGAGGTTCTGGATAGAGTTCTTTGTCCTTTGCCAGGTGAGCTTAATATGTTTGTTTTGCAATAGATTTCTGGAGGTTGTCTGCTTTGTATGTATTGTTGGGCTGTTTGTTGTTGTAATTTTCGGGCGGTTTGTAAGTCTTCGAATTCAGCGTTTATTTTTGTTATTTGTACCGTAAGTTCCTCTTTAATGTCATATATTTTTTGATAGAATTGAGTGTCTGCATCTGTTGGTAAGTTTTCTAGGTCTGTTAATTGAAATTGTAATACATTTAGGAAAATACATATGTCTGCTGGTTGGTATAATGCTACATTATAGTTCCTTACTTGTTGTATTTTTGTTTCGGCCCTTGTCATTGATATTTCTATGTAAGTTCTTTGTGGGCTCTTGAAAGTTTGTTGTATGAATTATGGGTTTGTTGTTGTATAGTATGTTTGATGTTGTGGTTCTTTAGTTAATTGAGTTTGTGTAATATTGGGGATAGGTAATATCCCTTATGTTACTGGTTGTCTATTTGTTGCTGTTAGTAATGCAGTTATTGTTGGTCTGTATCTTGATGTTTGTTGGTTATCTGTTGATGTTATTGCTGAGTATGTTGTGTATGTAGTTGGGTTTGTTATCGTATAGATTGAGGTTGTTTGTAAAGTTATTGTTATCAATTTGGTTATGTTAACATTTTTGTTACTTTTGGTGGTTGTGCCCGGTATGTTTGTTTTACTTAATGTGGTCTGTTGTGTGTTAGATGATGTGGGTTCTGCAATATTCCTGGTGAGTGGTGATGGATGCTGTCTGGGTTGCTCCTGGATGTGTAACAGCGATGGGTATGTTTCCGATGTTTGTTCTGCTAATTCAGTCTGCTAGTTAGTTACTTCTGCAATTTTTTGTTTCTTCTTCCCCATTTTGAGATCTGTGAAATAATTGTTTTGTTAGATATTACGATGGTTTTTGATATTGAGCACGTGGAAGCTAAGCTAATATGTCACTTTTATGTTTTATCTCACTTGTCTAGATAAGAATATGTATGACTATGTTTTGTTTTAGAATAAACGGCTACTATGTTTTATGTATTTTGAATTACTTACGTCTGTTTTGTTCCTGTGTGTCTGTTTCGGACATGTGTTTGAGCTGTATTTGTCTTGCATTTGTATCGACACTTATATTTAAACCACACTTCTTCCGACATAATTATACACGAATACTTTGTAAAACAATAACTAAAAATTAAACTTCGAGGATCGTTCTTGCTTTGTTACCATGTAGTGAGATCATTAACAGGACAATGTGGTTACTCCTACATCGCCATTAGAACAGCGATGTTCATCGTTAACTCTCGTAATGTATTTTCTGTCTTGTCTGTGTGTGTATAAATCTGTAACATTTCTGATTGGTCTGTTCTATTGAAGTCATTGATGTGGTCTGTAACATCAGTGGGATAACAATATTGTTATACATTATCGTTATCGAATCATGTACGACTTCGTTGTTCACAATATGTATTGTTTATATTTTATCTTTAAGGATATATGTGATGGAGATGACCTTTGACTATATAGCTTAATGGACTGCTAGAACTGATAAAATATTGAAGCCAAACAATGCAGGCATTACTTTTTGAAAAAAGTAATTTGTGTGAAAACTGAATTTGTATTGAGTTATATTTTCATGACTCCTAACAATATAAGCAGATACTAGTGAAATATTAGAATGCTATACCAATTTATTGTCTGAAATTAATGAGTGAAACGTTTGAATAATGATTTAAATTAATCGACGAACTCTTCTGAATGTGAAAATGTAAGTTTTGGATAGAGTTCCTTTTTTCTTGAAAAGTTTGAAGTAAGGTTTTCTTAAACTGAAAAATTCGGCTGTTAGGTAAATAGTTTCATTTGTTATCCAAAAAAAACTTCTCGAACTACCGTAAGAACTTGGAGCAACTCCTAAATGAGCTAAAATACGTTTTTTGAGTGAAAAATTTATTTTATTTTATTTGATCAGAGAAAATGTTTTTTCAAATTTAGAATAAATTTCAGATGAATGAACATTAATGAAAATAAACAATTGGATGACATTTATGAAAATTTGGCTTTTATTTTGCAGTTTTTTGTTTTTAAAATGCCTGAAATAAGTAGTTATTGTAAGAGATTCAAGTAGGTACATTATTTGTCCTATAAAGGTTTGAAGTGATTAGAAATTGATGGTGTCTGTTGACATATCACGAATTTTTTCATTTTGAAATATATTTCTGATAATTTTTCCAAGTTATTTTGTTTGAATCAGAACAAGGTAGATGATTTTCCGTAATAATTTTTCAGCCTTGACAAACGATTTCTTACAATTTTGTTGAAAAATTTCAGCAAATTTAACAGTCAGGATTTCCAATGGCAGAGAATACCAAAATTGGATGTCCCAGCGTATTCGGAATCTGAATTAAAGATATAGTGCTGCCACAAGTACAAGTTTTTCATATTTCTGACTTGTTTACCACACGATAAATGAATTAGGTATTGATTTCATATGTAGTAGGTCTGCTGTTTCTGATTTTTCGTTGTTTCTAAACTGATAAAATCTTGAAAATCACCAAAGGTCATTTTTTGTAAAAAGAAAGTTTGTTAACAGTGGCTTCAGCAGAGTTCCATTTAACCCTATGTATTTCTTATCAGTTCTAGCAGTCCAAGGAGATGGCATATGGGCAGTTTGGTTGTCCTACCTATAGAAAGCTCTGCTAAAAGCAAGTGTTGTTCTACACTCCACCTACACTCGCTTACTAACCATTAGCGCTACTACTTTCGATAACGAATACTAACACTCTTTCAGGTTGTGTGAACAAACACAACTTTTTTCTTTCATTCACCCGAGAATGCTGAAACTCATTTCCCACTCAAACTTTAATCTCGTAATGGAGGGAGATCATTCATCTTCCTCAAACTTGTATTTTGTACTTTCGATCATTTTATTATAGTATCTCTAACTAACTTGTTTCTTTCCTTGGAAGTCAACCTCACTTCATGGTAGGCAGAGCTGCGATTCTCAAACAGTTAGTACAGAGTGATACTTAATCTTTCAGTCTAATTTTTTACTTTAGTATCCTAAGTTCAAAGGAACTATAAGTATTTTTTTGTTAAAAAAGTTAATTTTTTTCGAATTTTTATTTAATTTATGAGCAGTTAGCTCAGTGAATTTTTTGTTGTTTAATTTTTTGGAAAGTATATCAAAAATTATTCAAATTTAAATTGAATTACGTTGGCGCCAAAAATATTTCAACACCATTTTTATTCATCTTCCGAAAATACTGGATCGTCATTTTGCGGTAAGGTGAACCAAAAAAGAATTTTCGCCATGGGATTGCAGAATACTTCGGACCTGGATCATCTGTTACAGTAAGGTGAACGCATAATCAAATTTAAGAAAATTGGAGATTGCTGTTACATCGAACTCAATTGCTGTGAACTTCGAATGCTATCATCCGCTGAAAATTCATCGTTAATCATCACCAGGATTTCATTGATCAATTTGCTGTTCATCAATCGATCTGCATGATTCCAAGACTGAAAATCTCTGAAGATGATCTGAAACTAATCCGAATACTCTCACAGGGGAAACGCCAATAACTCACGATCTTAATTGGGAAATATTCGATGGAATTCCGCAAGTAACGGGTAATATAATTTTCGATAATTTCAAATTGTATATTTCATGTACTATTGTGGAATCCGAGGGGATGATTCAGTAATTTTGTGGGACATTGAGTGACGTTAATAATATAAATTTTTAATTACTTTTTACCTTCATATTTCAAATAAACCCTTTTTAGTTCGGTAAAAATCAAGTAAAGTTATCACAGGACGATTAAGCTTAAAATAAGTTCAAATAAAGCAGGTTACAAATGATAAGGTTTTGGAAACAAATTGCTAATTGCCTATCAAATTGTGAAGGAACTATAAAAATACGTGAAAAAGATTATAAAAAATTATTAAACACTTTTGAAAACGAAAAAATCACAAACGTAAGAATCAATTTAGTTGAATTTCCTTTTTGGAAAACATTTTTAGGAGAAATAGTTCTGGAAACTTTTTCAGTAGATGTTGGTGGAATAATTCATTATAAAAGAGGTATCGAAGTAGCCAAATTTGTAGAAATTTCAAAAAATATTTTCAGTAACCAAGTTTTGGACTCGATCGAATTTTTCAGAATTTTTTTAGAAAATTTTGAGAAAGAAAATCCACTTTAAAAAATACGTGAAAAGACGAAAATTAAAATATATAATATAACATTAATAAACAGGATATTCGCATAATTGAACAAATTTCATGATTTAACAAAATCATTGTCACAAAAGAATAAAATCCTTTGTCATATTGGACAAGTTTACTTGTGAATTTTCATGTCACAAAATTCTTTTGTTTAAAATATTAATGCATGAACTTGAAATTTTTTTTTACAATAAAATATTATAGATAGCATTCAAAAATAATTTTCAATAGATCCTTTGTAATACAGACACACAAGGATCCAAAACAAAACAAGATTTTTTTCAAGTTCATTTTTGAAAAATATTTTCATTTCAAATATTTTTTTTCTTTCTCTCATATTCTATAGTATAATATATACACGAATAATATTACGAAAAATAAATAAATTAAATAAAAATAATTATTAAATAAAATAAAATAAATTTTCTTCTTTTCAAAAAATAAAACAAAATATTTTTTTTAATTAAAATTTTTTTTTTAAAAATAATTTTTTTTTTTTAAAATTGAGTTATCTGAATTAAGCACACTACCTAGTACTCCAGAAAGCATGAATACAGCAAGTGAAAGAACTACTACCCCATCCCCTCAAGGAGGAATAAGCTCTGGAAGTACACACCCCCAAGTACATTATGTCATGCCAGCTTATGAAACAATAAGTCCAATACGAGGTCCAAGTGGAAAAATATTTGATGGTCAATATTACTTAGACTGGAAACGTATGATCATAGCTTTAATAAGGGGTTCGGGTTATTGGGATGTTTTTGGCCCTCATCCTGAACTAAAAATATATATTGAAAATATGGATAATCTACAATATAGACCCACCTCAAATTCAGCAAAAGCATACTTTAAAAAGCAAGAATGTGCGAAAGCATTTATTATGGAACACATGACTATAATGTATCAAAACAAATTAGGGAATGTAAAACAGTAGACCAAATTTTTGAAAAACTAGACATAACATATGGTTCTAAAACAAAAATAGTTGCAAATATGGCAAAGTTAAAATGGACTGCTTTTCGTTTTACACCTGGTGGAAACATGAGGTTTCTTAAATAAATGGGATATTTTAGTACAGGAAGTTCGTGATTATGAAGAAATAGGAATTATCAACTGGTCCAGCCAAACGAAAATGACGACTAAAGACTTTAATTGAATGATGACATCGAAAGAAGATCAGACACACATATTACAAACACATAAATAAAACACCAAATATTCACTTTTCACAAACTTTTATTTTCACACAAAATGGTGAAGATGTTATTTCATCAACGTTTGATGAGAGACAAGAGGCACACAAAAATATATTATCACAGTTGGGTTTCAAACATAAAATCACAGATTACAAATAATACTAAAACAGTGTTACCACAACATATGATATGTGAGAATAATAAGCTAACGTATAATATAATTTGCTATCATTCTCACACGGCACCTCAAATTATAATTATACGAATTGTCAATATAAAACAAATTACTAAATTAACGACATAAAACTACAAATTGGTCATTACAAAAAAAAATGACAAAAGTCAACAACAAAAAAAATTAAAACGTGAAAAAAATAACATATATGGTAAACGTATACAAACAGTTACAACAATTTTAACATCTCACAAAACATGACAAATTTAAGCCTCGGGCAGCCTTTTGTGAAAACGTCACCCAACTGTCGCGAAGTTGGTACGTATGAATATATAAAGTCTACATTTACATGATCGCATACAAAACGGTACTTTACATCTACGTGCTTAGAACTGCGAGTATTCCATTTACCCGAATGCAGGAGCGCCAAGCAACTCTGATTATCCTCATAAATCGTGGCCTTGTCTTTAACTTGAATGCAAAAATCAGTTAACAAATATTTAAACCAAATAGATTCAGTAGTGGCGTCGCATATGGCGATAAGCTCACTCTCAGTGCTAGACAAAGCTACAGTTGGCTGCTTTTTTCTGGACCAGGAAACCAGCGAGCCATAGACAAAGACACAATATCCAGAGATTGACCGTCTTGTAGTCACACAATTACCCCAATCAGCATCAGAATATGTTTCTATAATATTGTTATTATTATTATGTTCATTTGTGAATGTTAGTTTCTTATCTTTTGTGGTTACTAAATATTTAAGAACCCGTAGTAAATACCTAAAATGTTCATCAGTAGCATGACTGGAAAATTGGCTAAAATAAGATATTGCAAAGCAAATATCAGGCTGTGACCCTAGCATTAGGTACATCAGACATCCAACGAGCTGCTGGTAGTCGTTATTCAATACACTATCACACGCATTGAGATCCCTGTCCAATTGAAGTTTGGGGTCTATAGGTGTGTAGGTAGGTGCACAATTTTCAACACCAAAACGTTTAGCAACAGTCTCAATGAGACCTCTCTGCTCAATTTCCAAGATGCTTTCATCACGATTGTGATTAATGTTTAATCCTAGGTACTTATTAATTTTTCCCAGGTCTTTACATTTAAATCTTTTATTAATTTCCTTTTTAAAATATGTGATTAGTGTTTGATTATTTGAACTTATTATAACGTCATCGAAGTATGTGAGTAAATATACTATAGAGTTATTTTTATTTGTGAAAATATATAAGCAGTCATCAGCCTTACTTTGCACGAAACCAAGAGAGACAAGGAATTTGTTGACCAATCTGTTCCATACCTTAGGCGACTGCTTCAGACCATAAATCGACCTATTTAATTTTAATACATTATTGTGTTTATTTATTTGTGTTTCCATACCTTCTGGTATCTCAAGATATACATCTTCCGACAGAATACCATTCAGAAAGGCATTAAATATGTCTACCTGTTCAATATAAAATTTTAATCTATTACTAACTGCCAACAGTGTCCTAACAGTCGAAAGTTTTGCCACTGGCGCATAAACTTCATCAAAGTTATATCCTTTCTTCTGCTGACACCCTCTGGCAACAAGTCTGGCCTTATACAGGACTTTATTATTATTATCATATTTTTTTATTAAATATCCAGCGACATGTGATGGTGGGGGTGCCCTTTGGATGTTTGGTCACCTGCCAAGTCTGATTAGAATCCAGAGCTTTAATTTCATCTGAAATAGCTTCTTTCCACATCATACTGTCAGGTGCAACTATCGCCTCCTCAAACGTCAAAGGGATGCCATCCTCAGCAACATATATACAATTTGCAATGCCATCACGATCAGTCGCCTCCTGTAGTAAACAATCTAAATTTAAATCCCCGTCTACTTCTATATTCTCCAAGTTACACTCTGTAATTTCATTAAAAATATTATGATCTTTTGTGTACTTATTACTATTATTTCCTATTTTATTTTCGAAGAACTCAACATCTCGTGACAAACGTATTTCTTTTGTATTTGTGTCTAATAATCTATATCCACAGGGTGAATACCCTACCATAACTAATTTCTCACTATTGTTTTTAAATTTATTTGAATCATGTTTGAATGACAACATATATGCGTCGCATCCAAACGTCTTTAATTTTGTGTAGTCATATTCTTCATTAAACCACCTCTCAAAGGGGACAAAGTCCTTATTTGTCAGACATCTATTCACTATATAGACAGAGCACAATATGGCTTCTGACCAATAGATCTTGTCAAGACAACTCGAATAACATTGTTCTCGCCCTCTCTCAAAGTGTCCTGTTCATCCTCTCAGCCTTCCCATTCTGCTGGGGACAGCCACCAACTGTAGGTTCAAAAATTATTCCCTTCTCAGCACAATATGACTGGAAGGTTGTATTTGTGTATTCTGTGCCACAATCACAGCGGAGTCTTTCTACATTATATCCAAATTTATTTGAGACCATTTTGTGATATTCCCTAAATTTTGTGAACGCTTCCTTTTTACTAGTCAGTAGGTACACACAACAAAAATTGGAATAATCATCTATAAACGTCATAAAATATTTCGCTCCTTTATATGAAGGAGGATTTATCGGACCACAGAGATCAGTATGCACCAATTCCAGAGGCTTTTTAGTTTTTCTTTCATGCCTCAAGAACAGTTTTTGTCTCTGTTTCCCCATAACACAAGGTTCGCACAACAATCTGCAGTTGGAGTCAACGTTCGGTATTAAACCTCTGTTTGACAACAACTTAACATCATTAACGTTCAAATGAGCAAGGCGCCTATGCCACACAGTCAGTGGGCTCGATTCATCCTCCAACGTCAGATTGCACGATTGACTTGACATTTAAAAAAAATCAATTGTGTACAAATCTGAGTCCACGCTGACCCCAGTGGTTACAATTTTCCCACTGCAGCGTTGGATGACCTCAACTGATTCCTCTCTAAACAGAGTATCAAAACCCGACTTGCTCATTCGTTTCACAGAAAGCAGATTTTGTGGCAGCTCCCGAGCATACCTTACATTCTTTAATTCGATTACAATTCCATTTAAAAATTTCAATTTCACCGTACCCACAGACGTGACGGAAAGCGAGACTCCCTTTTTCGCAACACAAATATTATGAGGGTGAATTAATTCGATGTACTCACTGAACAGGTTAATATCATTTATAATATGAATTGTGCATCCACTATTGACAACAAATGTGGTTCGAGGGATTAAATTATTATCTTTATTAATCTCAAAATCATCAACTTTACTATTATTATTATTATTAACTGTGAAACTAAAGCCCAATTCAGAGCATCCGTCATTAACATTATTATTATCGTCACACATTTGTGCAGAATTCCTATTAGAATTACCATTACGATCATCGGATCTACTAAAATTATTATTATTGTGATTGTGATTGTGATTTTCTTGATTATTGTTATTCCTATTCTTAACAAAACAATTACGAGCTATATGCCCAATTTTGTTGCAGAAATGACATTTGATCTTAGACTGACCACTATCATTACTACAATTACGACCATTATTATTAAAATTATTGTGAACCTAAATTGTGATTATTATTATTGAAATTTCGACCTTCAATATCAGAAGACGAATTGTGAAAATTATTATTATTATTGTGAACTCTTCCTCAATTAAGACCACGATTATTGTTTCGATTTTGCGACCGGCCACGATTGAAATGATTATTAAAATTACCAGAATTACGACCGACATTGTTATGGTTACCAAAGAACAGATTCTCTTCACCAGCAACAGGTACCAATGAAGTTTTTAGTGACACAGGATTCAGGGAATTACCTCTAACAGTCGACTTGCTATCCGAAGATAGTTCACGCTGGAAATTGTTCAGCCTCATGAACACTCCATCCCAGGTGACAACTTCTGCATCCTCCAGAACAACTTTGATCGGACAAAATTCAGCAGGGCAGCGATCTCAGCAACACCAGGATAAACTGTTTCACGGTTGTCAAGTCTCCCAGTTTGGTCAAACGACGACATCGAGCACAAAAATCAAGAAGATACTTTTGCAAATCAGCACCAAAAACATACCGTTTAGCATACAACTCTCCTCGTAAGTCCATCAGCGTCTGGTCATTTCCGTTGTCAATTAAATTAGTCAACACTTGAAACATTTCTTTCGCCATCGTGTACGTTTGTATGATCCCCAGGTACTCGTCAGTCACATTATTTGCGATCAGGAACATCGCCTTCACATTTTCCATCGACCAAGTATCTCCCCTATTACGAACAGTCGGTAAAGAATCAGTTATTATATTACCCAAAGATTCCTTCGCCAACAACAGCTTCATCTGGAACTTCCAGGTTCTGCCATTTTGCCCATTAAACGGTTCAATATTATTCAGCTTCCTAACGTCCATCTCGAAAACAGGTAACGACGATCAGTTGCACCGCAAACAGCAATTTCAGCAACTATCAGATGCGCCGACCAACGAATAAACTTAAACGAGATCACAGGAACAGCGAGAAGTGAACATATTAAAAGACGAAAAATAAATTAGCAGACATGGTTACTACTTGGGAGAAGCAATCAGGATTTGACAGCACAACATTGACGAATTATAACAATGGCGACCACAGTTGACATCCAGGTAACTGAGCCCATAACCTGTGAAGAAATAGGAATTATCAACTGGTCCAGCCAGATGAAAATGACGACGAAAGACTTTAATTGAATGATGACATCGAAAGAAGATCAGACACACATATTACAAACACATAAATAAAACACCAAATATTCACTTTTCACAAACTTTTATTTTCACACAAGATGGTGAAGATGTTATTTCATCAACGTTTGATGAGCAACAAGAGGCACACAAAAATATATTATCACAGTTGGGTTTCAAACATAAAATCACAGATTACAAATAATACTAAAACAGTGTTACCACAACATATGATATGTGAGAATAATAAGCTAACGTATAATATAATTTGCTATCATTCTCACAGTGATGCAGGAAAGGAGGTATCTGAAGAAGAAGAATTAGAAAATCTCCAATTAGCATTAGGATACGAACAAACTATAGCTAAAATGCAATTTGATAATCTTCCTGAAAATAAAAAAAATTTAGAAATATTTAAATAGATTAAATAGATGGAATAGAAATAATAATTATAGCCGAAACAATAATGGAAATGGAAATAATAACAGTAATAATAACAATAATTATAGAAATAATAATCAAAGAAACGAAAATAATAATCAGAATAACCAAAATAATTATAATAAAAATCCTAATAATAATAGAAATAATAATCAATCATCTAGAAAAAATAATAATAAAGAAGAAAGATGTTTCATATGTAATCAAACAGGACATTACAAAAATAAATGCCCTAATTACAAACCTGAAAATAAAGAACAAACTAAAGAAAAACCAAAAAATAAGGATAAAAAAGAAGAGGAAAGACCAATAAAATTATCATAAATGGTTAAAAAATATAATAATAATAAAGATTGGCTCCTAAAAAAATTAATTAAAGACAATACAAAAAATGAAAATTATATACCACTAAAAAAAATGTTACTTGATGGGGGGGTGGAAGTCCATCTCACATCAAATATAGAAAAATTAATTAATGTAACAAAATTCAAAATACTGGTTAAATTACAATGTGCACTTAAAGACACAACTTATATGCCACACAAATGGGAAATATGAGCATATTAATTGAAAATGAAAATAAAATTCAAACAGCCATCGAACTATTAGAAGTCCATTATGTACCAGATTTGTCATTAGATATTATGTCTGGAATTAAAGTGACAGAATCTGGAATACTACATATGGACCAGGGAAAAGAAAAAATACAAACATATTTCATAGAAACTGGAGATATTTTATTTACTTCTTATAAAATTGATGGTGAGTTTCAAGTAAATTATGATTATATAAATGTACCAAAAAAATGCATGCCCGTCACACAAAATCAAAATGATGACAAATGGGATTCCTTTTCTGTGCAATTAGAAATAGAAGAAGAGGAAGAACCCAATAATAATAATATATAACAAACTAATGAAAATAATAAAAACACAGAAAATAATATTATAATAGAAAATGATGATAATAATGATAATAATAAAAAAAAAAATTTCAGATAATTCATTAGAAATAATTCAAAATAACACAAATAATCATAAAAAAATAATTTGGCATAGACGATTAGGCCATCTAAATGGAAAGTATATACGATATCTGCACAAAGTAACAACAGGCATCCCAAAAACATTAAATTTCAAGGATGATGATTTTATTAATTGTGAAATTTGCAAAATAGCTAATAGTCAACATTTAGGTCATAATAATATTAGAAATAAACTCCAAAGGAGATTAGAAATTATATCTTCTGACATTATGGGACCGTTCACTCCCACAATAGCCAATCAAAAATAATTAACATTCATCGATAACTATAGCAGATATACTTTCGTGATACCAATTTCAAATAAAAGTCAGGTATTCACTGAATTTAAAAATATTTTTTTCTCTATGAAAAATAAATTCCCCGAAACACCTATAAGCCAAATAAGTTGCGACAATGCTAAAGAATATACAGACCAAAAATTGGTAAAATTTTGTGAAGACAATGGAATGCAAATGGAGAATGTGGTTCCTTACTCACCAGAACTAAATGGAATAGCTGAATGCCAAAATGAAACACTTATGAAAAGAGTTAGAAGTTTACTAATTGATGGATATCTAGATATTAAGTATTGGGCCCATGCAATAGCTACAGCAGCATACTTAATAAATAGATCACCAACAAGGGTAAACTTAGAATATAAAACTCCATACGAAGTATTTTTTGGCAAAAAACCAAATTTGGATAATTTAAAAATTTTTGGATCTTTAGTATATAGACATATTCCATTCGAAGTTCAACAACAAAATGCAACTAAATCAAAAAATAAATATGAGAAAAAAATTGACCCAAAACTTGCACCAAGGGGAGAAAAGAGAATACTAATGGGATATACCACTACAGGATATTGCATTAGAGATCCTTGTTTGAATAAATTCAACATATCATGTGATGCAAAATTTGATGAAAATAAAAATATATTAAATCTTAAAAATTGTGAACAAGAACTGGAACTTAAACCAGCAAATTTTGTAAAAAGTATAATAAATATAAACACATTTAATATCACAAAAACAATAGACAATAGGTGGATCGAAGATTGTGTACCGACATGCTATAAGGATGTTAAAAATAATCCATTTAGAAAAGAATGGATGAAGGGTATTGAGGATGAATTTGTTTCCCTTGGGGAAATGGACGTTTGGGAGGAAGTAGATTACGATAAATCACTCAAAACCATTGATACAAGATTGGTTTTTGTAACAAAACCAAATGATGAAGGATACCACCAACCAAAAGCAAGATTAGTTGCTAGGGGTTTTAAAGATAGAATGGAATATGAATTAGGACAAGTATTCACCCCTGTTATTCCAATTTGGTAAGTAAGATGGTTCCTATAAATAGTCAACAAATACGACTTTGAAATGGTTCAATATGATGTAAAAACAGCGTACTTAAATTCCCCAGCAATAGTCCCCATATACTTAAAACCCCCAGAAGGTCTTTTAATGGAAAGCAATAAATTATTGAAACTAAAAAAATCGATCTATGGCCTAAAAACATCATCTAAATCGTGGTATAATTTAATAAATGAATATATTTTAAAAATGAACTTTGAAAGATCAAAAGCAGACAAATGCTTACATTTCAAAAAATGTAATGAAAAAATAATTTTTATGATCACATATGTTGACGATATACTAATAGCTTCTAATACCCTAGAATGGATAGAAAATGTAAATAATTCATTCAAAAAGAGATTCACTATGAAAATAATTGAAAACCCAAGATTTTATTTAGGATTTGAAATAATAAGAGATAGAAAAGAAAATATTATAACATTAATACAATTTAGATATATGGAAAAAATTAAAAAAAAATATAATCAGAATGAATCAAATTTTATAAATACTCCCATAGAAACATCTTTAAAAATTGAAGAAGATGAAAACTGCACAGGACAATACAGAATATTGTTCAATGATTGGAGCTCTGTTATATTTGGCTAGAATAACAAGACCCGATATTTCTTTTGCAGTAAACTTCTCAAGATTTCAAACGAAATCTAACTCAAAATTAAAAAATCATGTCAGATGAATATTTAAATATGTGAACACAACAAAAGATTATTCAATTAAATTTACCTCAGACAGTAAGGGCATACACTCATTCGTAGATGCCTCATATGCCCCAGATGTTAAGGATTACGAAATAAAAATTTCAAATTTAAATCTAGAAAAGTCTATCTCAGATTTTTTAATATACTTAAATGGAGATTTAATTAACTGGAATGTAAGAAGGCAAACAATTGTAGCCACAAGCTCAACTGCCGTTGAAATAATTGCAGTATTTGATGCTTTAGACGATATACAAGTAACCTTTCTACTTCAAAAAGAAATATTCCAAGAAAATGATCCCGTAAGAATATTTGAAGATAATATGTCGGCCCTTAGAATAATGTCTGGAGGAGCTCAAAAGAGAGCAAGAGCCTTAATGATAAAATGTTATGCTATCACACAGTCAGTAGAGGATAAAGAAATTGAATTTAAAACTGTTGGTACGAATTCGCAGTTAGCAGAAATGCTAATCAAAAGTCTTGATAAACAAAAATTAAAAAATTTAGTCGATAAAATATTAACGTCAAATTTTTCACAGTAAATTTTCGAAATCTAAATATTTATATGGGAAAATCATTTATTTCAAAGGGGAAGAAACATAAATATTCGAAGCTCAAAAATATGTCAAGTTACAAATTGTTGAATATAATAATCTTGTTTTTTGCAGCATAGTACCTGAAAATATAATGTTTGAGAAAAGAAAAGAAAAAATCACAAGTTCAAACCAAATTAACAATATATTATATCTTTTAGGTTAGAAAAATACTTTTTGAAACAAAATTTATTTTCGTGTAGGTATACATTGTCATCTCTGTAAATTCAATATTTGAACGAACAGAGACATGAATACAAATCATCGATCATATTATATGACATGATTTCACACGTTTAGTTGATATTAGTTTATCACATTTCGGAACACCCTTATTCAACAAGTATTAAACCTATTTGAACAAAAACATTTCTCAAACAGAATGGAATATCGAAAAATACCTGCATCGAATACGATATCTTAATATAACATGTCGATAAAACTTTGAAAATAGATCGACACATTTTTATTACGATCGAATAATAATCTAGTCATTTTGTAGTTTTATGTAATTTTATTTTATTTATTTTGTTTGGGAAATGAAATTATATGTACAAAAATATGATAATTAAAAATTGTTTATTTATAATATTCGTTCTCACGATACTTCATGTTCGCTCGTTTTGTTTGACTGGGGGGGGGGTGTTCTACACTCCACCTACAGTCGCTTACTAACCATTAGCGCTACTACTTTTGATAACGAATACTAACACTTTCAGGTTGTGCAAACAAACACAACTTTTTTCTTTCGTTCACCTGAGAACGCTGAAACTCATTTCCCACTCAAACTTTAATGTTGTAATGGTTGGAGATCGTTCATCTTCCTCAAACTTGTAATTTGTACTTTCGATCATTGTATTATAGTATCTCTAACTAACTTGTTTCTTTCCTTGGAAGTCAACCTCAGTTCAACAAGTGTACTTCCAACTTAATATCTGATTGAAGGAAAATCTTGCAACCTGCAATTTTGTTTATAAACATTGGTGTACAAAGTACCTCACTTTTACAATGATTTTTGATTCTGATTGGTTGGGGTTTTCAGTCTGGGGTACTTCGTTCGCTAGCACGTGATATCTACAGTCTAGACACTCAATCCCATGTTAAAACTGTCCTGTGTCGTCTCCATCATATGTATATCCTCGAAGGGTTGAAGTTGAACCTTTTTGTGGTAAAAGTAAATAAAACAAATTAAGTGTTAACGGGTTAACCAAACCACTTATGGAGTCGTATTACTTATGTATTTATGCATGGATGGAGTATCGTTGCTCTAATTATTATTGAAATAGTTTGTCCTCGAGA
This sequence comes from Ericerus pela, assembly GCA_011428145.1. Classification (NCBI taxonomy): domain Eukaryota; kingdom Metazoa; phylum Arthropoda; class Insecta; order Hemiptera; family Coccidae; genus Ericerus; species Ericerus pela. The sequence goes on from WOFM01000392.1 coordinate 117,773, forward strand.
AAATTAATTTTTGTAACCAGTTCAAATTTCTACAGTTCACCGAAGAACTAGTTTTCTCACTTATCTGACTAACATCATGCTGAGTTCAAGTATGCGGTGTATGAGTATCAATTCTTGTTATCTAATGTATTTTAATCCCTATCGACGAGTGATTGTTCATTCAACCAAAGCGACTAATGCCTTTGTCTGTCGGAAATTCTCGTCATTGCCGGAAAAAAAGGAGTCTGACAGTCTCACCGTCGAGGATAAATTTGGCAAAATTAGACATATTTACAAATTTCCTTACATTTCTTACTGTAATTGGGTAATTAATTTGAAATGGTACGCCATTCCGGGGTTGTGTATGGTCGCTTATATGCTTGAAGATGCAGCGTCGGACGGGTTATTACATACTGAAAGTATTGACTTATATGCTATTACGTTCGTTTTTATCTCGTTGAAATGTATCCTTCTGGGCCTTCCTTTCAAAAACTTTGTAGGGCACATATTCACTACGCCGGAACAGGACGTTGTGCTTTCCTATTTGAATTTTCATGGTTCGAGAATTGATGAAAAATTCACAAAAGGCGATCTTTACTTACAATCCAGAGAAACTGGTCCATTAAGATTTCTTGTAAAAGATTCTTTATACATGCTCTTGATTAGCAGAAGTACTAGCAAGACTTTTCGAATCAATTTCAAGCACTGCGAGATGTTTGATGAAGATGTTTTCAGATTTGCAATTGGAATGATACCAAAATCGGCAATTCAATAACTTCTTAAATTCAAATTTGTAAACAAATTCTAATTGAAATACTGTTAAATAATCAATAATTTCATTTTTAATTTTTTAATTAGAAGTTTATCTTGAAGTAGAAAAGTGATGGTAATCAGTTGTACAGAATTGCGTCGGTAATTAAAAAATTAAATTCATTTTCAACCCAAGTCATAAAAGTTTTTGACTGAAGAACTAAAAAATAGAAGGCTCATTATAATTCGGACGAATAATGTTTTTATAATGAAATTTACAAGAACATTGATAAGATTAGAAAATATATTCGTCGTTAGCATCAATAAATATTGTAAACACTAACCAATACTTAAATAAAAATGTTTTCGTTGGTTTATACAAAGTTATTACGCGTACAAGTTCTCTTTATCGGCCCCCACACTATCTCCATCTTCTAAGGATGAAAAATTAAGGAAATGAGCCGGTCGGTGAATTTCGTGATAGAATTCTTTCGGATTTGCCAATTTTAAATCATATTTCATGTTGGGATCGTGGCGAACACCTGCACATTGAACCAAAAAGTGAATTAAAATTTCAACTAAATTATGAATAAATAACAGTGAAGAGGAATTGAGTTTACCCATGAAGTTAAAGTTCCAAGATCCCTGGGCTGGTACCATGAAAAATCCAAGAAATCGATCGGAGAGTAACATCTGTACTTTTTCGTAATGACTCGGAAGATAACCTTTTGGGTTGTTTCCTCTATCTGTGTTTTGACGACCCCATTCGTAACCACTGCAAAAATAAAATTTTTACAAGATCGAGCATCAACATTGCGTTCCCACAAATTAAAATCACCACATAAATATACCTGGGAGTTAATTTGTAGGCTGTCAAGGAACATGAACCGGGAGTGAAACTACACGTAATTACAATTGTTTTTTCACCATCCCAAGAAGGATTTTCAGCCATGATCTTTGCATGTAGGGTAATGTCCTGCATAAAAAAAATATAAATATGTTTAAAATTCAATTGTTTTGATTAATTAGACAAGAAGTAGTGACGCACCTGGGGAGACAATTGCGGCAATTCATTAGGTTGCGTATGTATCCAACCCAATGGTTCCATTTCGTTTAAATACGAATGCTGAGGCAACATATTCGGCACGTGAACAGTTTGATGTGTACCCCACTGTGGCGCCATCACTATGCAACGAATTTCTTTTACTTGTGGATTATCTGGGGGACTAACGCCGTACAAATATCCACAGATCTATGCCAGAAAACGAATAAGATCAGATCGAAAATGAAATACGACAAAGAAATGAGACTTGAAGGCTAAAAATCTAAAAACTTACTTGTGCTCTTAAATCTGAAATGGTTACGAATTTCTTGAGAACGTTTTTAGGCAGAATGTAAGTATACCCAGTTTCTTTGATATCGTCAGATGAAACATATATATGATTGGTTCGCAAATGAAGATTAGTGGCAGAAATAGCTCGAACTCGCCATTCAGTTTTGGAGCTACAGACAACAATGCATTTGATTAATAAATCAGAATCGAGTAATTCGCCAAAGGATACGAGGAAAATTTTACCTGAAAGTCTGAGTTTCGTAATTGGATGTTGTTGATGTGATAATTTCATCACCATGTTTATTCACTGTCCGAGTGGTGGTGGCGGTTAATTGAGATTGTTCCTTGGTTTGTTTCTCAATCTCAGCAATTTGCTGTCGCTGGGCGGACGGGGCACTGATCTCCATACCCAAAATAATATCTCGAATTTCAGACTGAGTTAGTGAGGCAACATTGACGCTAAATAGATTAACCGACATAATAGAAATACGAACACAACAAAATTTTCAAGTTATAACTTAACTTTCGAATTACTTACTTATTTTTTTTTCCGTAATCGGCCAGAATTAAATCTTTTAATTGCGTTTCGACTTTTACCCATTCATCATCACCCAAAGTTGGCCAAATATGATGTGGTTCAGTAATTGTGGTCTTATCTGGTTTTAAAATTACTTTAGTTCTTTCGGTATTCACATGGAGGGCTCTCAAAATTAGAATCAACCTTGAGAATGCCTGAAATTACAGTTACCTAAAAATAAATACTGATCAAAAAAGAAGACATTATTCTTAAAAAAAAGCAACTCGCCGTATACGATGAAATTGTTTTTAACCAGTCATCGAAAAGATTGAACAAAACCATTTGCGGTTCAGTGGCTTTCAAAATCAGGTCACCGAATTTTTCAACTTTGAGACAAGCCTGGAACGGTAGCTGAAGTTCTGAACCTTTGATGACAATATTCGGAAAATCAAGCAAATGAACCTGCGGAGAAGGTTGACAGAATTTAATTTAAAAGTTGATTTTCAAACAAATATGTAATAGTATGTCAAACCTCGAGGGGATCCAACATTCCTTTGCGGGTAACAATTATCATTTTTGGTTGTTCTTCGACGGGAAGGGACCGAATTAGAGCAGCAACTTCCTCAGCAGTTTTCCATTTAGCCAACTAAATACAAAATATTATCAGATTGATTCCAAAAGGTCTTGATTTGAAAGATAAAAAAAAAATGCATAATAGTAATATTACCTGACCCAGACGTTTTTGACCAGCCCATACCGAAGTGTGGATGATCTTTAAGAACAACTGGCCAGTTCGTGGATTGAAAATAAAGATTGCACCATTGATTGGTTTGGTTGTTAAATTACCTTCAAATGTCTTGTGAATGGTGACACGATACACATTGGTATCATCGACAAACCTACGAGAAGTAAACTCGTCATGAACAACTATGAGAAATAAACATAACAATATGGACTGAGGACGGGCTTACCAAATGATTTGATTAGAAAACAGTTCACCATAATTCTGAGACGACAGATACGGTTCAGTCGGTTCAGATGAATACAGTTGTAGAGCTTTCCTAATGCGTTCCCGCAGTACATACAAAGCCGGATTTGCTTTCATAATTTTTGCCATTGCTTGCTGAATCAAAGGTTTGCAACCGGGGTACCAATTACCATACGCACTAAAATACAAGTACAATAAATTAATTTCAAACTTTAAACTATCAGAAGATATTGAATTAAATGGTGAGTTATTACCTATGCAAATTGTAAGCTAGATCAATAGCTATGAGCACACCAGTTGGAGCCGGATAGATAGACATATTATCGGTAGTATAATCTAAAAATTTAGCACGAGCGTATCGTTCAATATCATGAGAATCATAATCGCCCCACCTTAATTGAACGTCAATCCAATACTTTTGGGTTGTTGTACTGTCCATTGTATCTCTGAATAGAAAAAAAAATGATTATTTCGAAAAGATTTTTACAATTTACAAAATAAAAATTAAACTCACTTTGAATCCGCCAATAAGGATGGTCTAGAAACACTCCATTTATACGCCGCGAATAATAAAATATCAGCACATGATGAATTCATTTTGTACGATTTCCGAGGATGAATGGTTTCTTTCTGCACAGTCTCAATTTCGAGAGCATCTAATTCTTGATCAAACACCTGAATAACAAGATTAGAGGATATAGCAAGTTACATTCGCAAAACGTACGGTAAAGAATAAAAAAGGATTGATAAATACCTGACATAAATCCATAACGATAGATTCGTGAACCTTTTGCCATAAATGTGCTCTGAATATTTGAATGAGAGAAATTTTTAATGTTGGTATTTTACCATGCATGAAAATTCCCGTCAAATCAAGTTGTACTTGAAAACCAACGTATACATTAGCTCGATTAATTGTTGGGGACCACCATAGGGTGAATCGACGATTTGGAATTTGATTTAAACCAGATCTTTGGGCATTAGTTAGTTTTTTATATTTCATCGATTCTTCAAAGCCTGACGCTTTTTCCCTAAAATCATACAATAGATTATAGTACAATTGGACGGATCAGTGTTTCTACAATAAATCATCAATAAAACGCTCACCAGAAAAGACCTTCCCACGTAGGAAAATAAGTACCTTTGAACAAGGTATGTTCCAGAATCCCTTCAACGCCACCGAGAGCTTGAATCATGTCTGTCCGGTAATTGTTCAAGTTCCACAGTTTACCATCATGTCTTTGATGAGTCCACCAGAAAGGATTTTGTTTTAAAACCTAAAATACAATTGCAATACAGCATAAATGCCTACAGATAATACACGTTTCAATTTTTATGAATTACAGTACCTGATACTGCTTGAACTCTGTACGAATTCTCCAACCTTTATCATATGCTAACGTGTGTCGATCTTTCTGGAATAAAGTGTTAATACGAGGAATTCCTCTATCCCAACTATCTTCAAGATCTTCCAAAGTTAAACGTCTGAGAAAATTTCAGAGGAAAATTCAATTAATTAACTCGAACTGGAAACATAATTTCAAGTTTATAATTATTTGGCTAACAAGTCAGAACCTGTTCTGTGCATTGGCTTCTTGTCGTTTCAAAGCATATTCTGCCCAAACTCTTTGTGAATCAACAAACTCTGATTCCCATGGCAAAATATAACGATATAAATTCGGAATCAATTGGTCTTCATCGTGACTCATACCGGAGCGAAAATGGGTGATACCGACTTCAGTTTGCTTCGACCATCTCAGATCAGACTAATCAATTGTTATCATTAGCAAACAAATGCGAATCAAGGTTAAAATAAGAAAATTTCTCACTTACTTGCGGAATGAGGACATGTCCCATAGACAACATACCCAAACCACCCAATTCTTTCGGAGTGTAGAAAACCACAGGAGGGAAACGTGAGGGCATTTTTGAATTCAAACCGATTTTTATACGGGTTTGAATTTTATTTTCGCACTTTACGAGTAAGTCTAATAATTCTTGCGTATTTACAACAGCCTCTCTGAAGTATGTCATCAAACCGATTAAAGCAGTATTCCACTTATTAACGATCTAAAACAAAAATTATTTTTTTATTTAAATGATATTTGCGGAAAATTATCCATAAAATTCACTCATACGAACTTTGGTGAACGTGGTAGAGCCACTGGCCATCAATATTTGACGAACGCGATTATGAAATCGTTGCAGCGATTCATCATCGACTCTCAGAAAACACTGAGCAGTTCTCGCTTTTGTGACTTCGTTTTGTAGATTCCACGTTCCATCTTTACGATTAAATTCTTCATGAGTTGTACGACACTGTAGAAATGAAGATTGACAAAAGTTTTTAGAAATTGTTGATAATGAAACGTAATAAATTCGAGTACTAATAATTACCTTGGGTAAAATACGGCACTCAAATCCGCCCATATTGAATAATAAATTCGGATTATCTTTTGAATACACGCTGACAAAGCTATTTTCCCACTCAACCGTTGTAATTGATCTAGGCAGCCTGTTTTTAATATCCCAGAATACAGCTCGACCTCTGCGAACAAACGAGTTGATGAAGAAAATCGAACTTTTTTGGTAATTCGTAAAAGTATGTACTAACAAATTGACATCATGCTTCATTAACCGCATCCGAGCATCACGTGGCCAACACTTTTTGTTATTATAACCAACTATATTCTCATTGTTGGGATCGGGATGTTCGGTTAAATATCTTTGAATTAAATCTTTAGCCTCGTCAGCATTAAACCTGCAACAGATGTGAGGAGTTATATGCAGTACTTTAGTAATGATATTTAATGGGAAAAACCTACCTGAAAAATACGTGTATTTTGTCAACGTATCGACAATATAGTCGAATTGGATGTGCCGATTCAGTAGCAACATCTTGAAAAGTTAAAAAATCATTTGGCATTTGGGGAGGGCCAGCCATCTCAGAAGCTCTTTGCAAACCAAGGACCAGTAAGTCCAACACTAGTCCGTAATATTGTACAATGAACGAAGCAAACTGTAGGCCACGGATTATACCGTAACTGTTCGTATGGTTCATATCCTAAGGGGAAAAAATCTTTTAACGACTATGTCACAACATTTGAAATCGCAAAACCAATAAAAACTTATACTTTATAATTTATAATGATGTTATTTTTCGCCGTCATATAATCAGCGATATTATGATCTACAATTAGACGCAACAATCTATTAAGGAGGGTTAAATCAATTTTTTCGTAAATTTTTTCAAATCTGGACTCAAGAAGGACGTTACACTCTCCTTCGCCAACGTCCCACACATCTTGTAAGTTGTTGACACCTGAACATAGACAAACACAGCTGAATTATTTTTAATTCACAAATATTCATCGAATTCAATAAATTATACTGACCTTGACACCACTTGTATACGAGTAATGGAGGCGGTTCTGTATCTGATGGTTTCACCCATTGAGGGAATAGTCTTCTCTTATCAGCTTCATACCACAAATACTGATCTAGATAGGCATCGGTTATTTTTTCAAGAGGTTCCACGTCATATACAGGAACTAGATGCGAATATAGATCCATGAATTCAATGCCCACCTGAAAGAAAACAACTCAATGAGAGAGGAATAAAATTTTTGAAAAAAATAAAATAAATTCAACACATCATTTTTCCTAAGGAAAAGAAAAAATAAGATAAAAAATAACATAGAATTACAGTTTTACAAATTAAAGAGGGAAATTATCAAGGAATATTAGATTATATTTCAATTCAATTTGAAATAATGATGTAGTTTCCCATAGACATTTACGAGGCTAGTATTGTTAAAAAAATTGTTATCTTTCTTCAAGATAAAAAACAGAATCTTATTCTACGATTGACCAAGAGTGAAAATTGAAAAAATATTTAGGACAGTACAAAAATACCTTCAATTATTCACCAAAATTAATACATTATTAAAAAAGAAACAAGTCAGATTCACATTTCTCTAAACTTTGACTGAATCACAGCGAAACCACGTTTCAAGCGTATGATTCAATACAAAATTTTTAGCTTACACATGAGCTGATTCAGACCCCTGTGCAAAATCATCATTCCAGCAATAAAATATATTTATCATTGCAAAAAAAATGACGGGAAATATTACCTCTTTAAAACTTCTCTGCGTCAATAAATGACGTTTAATTCTCGATAGTGCTTCATGAGGGTTATCGTAAGCTTGTTCGATCAATCCAAGCTCCTCTCTTTGACTCTGATTTAAACGAGATTTGACACTGAAATCAGCGAAAATTCAGCAAAATGAATACGAAATAAAAAATAAATAATGATATTCAATGAAAATTAAAAGTGAGAAACCTGTAAGCTTCTTTCAATCGTTCTAATGCCAATATTAATAATTTTGTATCATGTTTATAAGACAAAGGTGGAAATGGTATAGGCGCGAATCTTCTAGATTCCAACCAGTGGACAGTAGTTGTGTAGATAGCAACAGCTTCTTCAGGAGATATATACGGACCATCCTATAATCACATACTTCCAATCAAAACATGAAATTTTCTAACAGATTAAGAACAAAAATCAAGAAAAAACATACTTTCAAGTAATTATGCTGTCGCTCTTGCTCAGCTTTCAGATATAGTCGAGTTAATCTACCGAGATTTTTCTTACAAACGGTTTTATCGACAGTAGCTCCGCGTCGAATACGCTCTCGGTTATAGTGAGCTGTATTGGTCCACCAGTCCGCTTTCATCTTAACATATCGTAGTATCATATTTTCAATAGGAATCGGTAACCCCGGAACCTATCAAACAAAAGTAAATTATAGAAAATAGCAGCAATTTTACGAACTTAAAATATGGTATCTGTCAAACCTTCCAAGGAATATTGGCTTTCCAACAACGCCAAGCTTCCGATAAATGTTGTAAAATTGTTCTAGCCTTATTTTGCTTGATACCTTCTGGCATCATATCAACAATATCATGCATAACCTACGAAAAAATCCAATAAGATAAAATTTGGTAACAAACGACAATTTTATAATTATGAAACAAAAAATAAACTCACCGAAGCACGCAATTCCAAGTCGAAATGACTTTCTACTCGTTGTTTGGTAACAGTTTTAGCAACACCTTTTGAGTGACGTCCTTCGAACTGCCGTGAGAGTAAATTTCCCAACCATCGTTCCAGTAATGGAGTAATACCACGCAAGAAGAAAAGCCATACTCGCCAACCTGGGGCCCAAATACCACATCCAGGACCTTTACCAACTGGACCCTAAAAAAAAACAAAAACAAAACTATTAAATGTAGTCCCAATTGATTCAAATTACATAACGTAGTCGCGTGAACGACGTCATACCGTGTTAAATCGATAGTATATCAAATGCTTTAGATCTTTACACATTCTAATTTGTCTCATCAATTTATACTTGTAACGATACATTCCAGTTAGCTGTCCAACATGAGCGAAAACATACTGAAGACCATCCGAAAGTTGAAACGCATCAACATTGTTTAAACGGTATTGAACATGTGAATCGATAATTAATTTGGTTAAACGCAAAATTTCTCGACATAAATGGAAAGCTGTAAAACGGAATTTCATTAGTTTCATTTTATAATTGAAATGATGAAAGAAAAAGCTGGTTCTACCATTTCCGAAACGAGATTTTTTTCGCTCTTTCGTAGTAAGAGTTTTAACTGGTTTCAAATTGAAATTATAATCCAAATGTAAATAATTCAAATTTTTTCGATGAATCAATAAATTCAACATGTTGTATCCTTGACGACAGACTTGTAACCCGGCTTCAACCCAGTCTAAGGTCGTTGTTTGGAAGAATTTTGTAGCTTTAAATGAACGGAATAGATACCTAAAAAATTCATAGCAAAGTTTTCAACTTAATGAGAGCAACAAAGGAATAATAGTGTCTGTGTAAAAAAAAAGGCACAAGTTTTTGGGTTCTATTTTTCAGAAGTTTATTCTGAATCTTCAATCTTCGAATACAATTAGGACATAAAATTTCAGGTAAAATCATTATAAAATACAACTCTATATTTTTGACAGAAAACTGAACTATACGTACGTTTTCTCAACTGAACTTCTTTCGGGATCCGGAGGGATGAGGGGGTGTAAGCAGTCTTTAAAATCTCTACAGGTCGCCCAAGTTCCCACGCGCAATCGGTAAACAGGAACCACTAACGTCATTGGTTCCATGAAGATTGTATCTGTACATGATTATAAATATTACATACAGAATCGTCATGGGTTACGCTTGTTTACATCGAGCTTGGTTGACCTGTAGAGATTTTGAAGACTTTGGGGTGTGTATGCCTTTTTTTCTCGTAAATCACAGTCGAGTTTCTTAGTTAAATAATTACCTCTTCTTTTGTGGTTTAGGCGGGCGATGTTTCAAGGCATTTAAAACATAATATTTCAACAATTTTTGATAACTCACTCGGACCTTTACCGGTTGACCAGGAGGACAGTGCTCTCGATACCAGTTTTTAACAAGTGGTATATCGATTGCTCGACGACAACGACCTACGATAAACAACGTAACAGTTAAACCTACCGCTTAAATATGGACCAAATTCAAAGCTACGGACTAATTCTAACCTGATCTCATATTAAAAGGTCTAGGAGCCCATAAAAGAGAAATTCCATTTGCTGTATTATCAGTGTAGAGAGGTGTTTCTTGCAAAAATGGTTGCACTTCTTCAGGAAGCTCGAATTCTTCTTCGTCGTCGGGTAGCGGATCGAGATTCTACAACATTTGTACATATTAAAAAACTTGGAATAGTATAATTTAAGACATCATATCAACCTAATTTGTAACGTACTTTGACAGAATGCCTATGGGAGATTGGATTAATCAAAGGATCGAAGTAAAATGCTGGTAAATCAGGATCTTCTGTTTTAATGTACACAACATTCGGAGCGTGGTACCTACAAAATGAAGTAGAAACGGTAGTGAAAATTTATTCATAAGATAATCTTTTTTATGTTAGTGATTATCAGCAAATGACTACATCCAGCTCAACAGTCATTTAAACACCTCACAGATTAATGTATCACATTTCTAGTAAGAAAAATTCAATCTTTAAAAACTTTCCTCAAAACTAATGTGAAAAAGTAATCCTCAAAAGATTCTTACCACGACAAATGTACAAAATGAGGTAAGTTGTTGTATAAATAAGGAAATGCAATACGATATTCTGTCCTAACGGGCTGTCGGATAATAATTTTATTGATATCATTGAATTCGTTCCAATCTTCATCACTAAACGTGGGAAATAAATATTAATTGCAGCAAGGCGAAATCATTTTTCAACAATATTGAAACCATAATATATCACTACTTACCAAGTATGGGCGGCATCTTTAATTAGTGGTTCAAATTTTGGTCCACCGGGAATAGCCATATTGAGGGCTTTCGCAGTGAAGAAAGATTTAGTATCAAATAAATAGAAATAATTGTCATCAACGAGGTCTGTTAACAACATATTGGCCAAACGATAAAGAGATGCCATTTGTGGTAATGATAAATACCATCTTCGGTAGGTTGAACCGTTAACATGTCTAGAATAGAAATGTTTAAGATTAAAAAATTTCGGATTAGAAAAGATGATTCTTTTCGAAGCACTCACTTTGTTCCAACCAAGGGTTTGTGATCGTAAAACCACTGACTAACAGCTTCATCCTCTTCAGGATCTAATTCCATTTGAATAGCCTCTAATGGTTCAACGTCCAAAACATTATCAGCATAGTCCAATGGCGGTTCTTCATCATCAAAAGGAGGAAATCTCATTCTCTTGAAATGACGGCGATCTCTCTTCTCCCGACGCATCATAATCCACATAGTTCTGACACAAAGATGAAAGCAAATTAAGTTTTAATTAACCACCTTATAATTCATGATTAACTATTATGGACTAGCGGTTACTTACCCCCACTGCGCAATGTACACAGGTTCTATAACCCAGGGTATTTCATTGACAAACGTTATTGCACCGGTAATGTGATACAAAACTTTAACATCCCTGATTTGCTCCCATGGCATTGGCATATTTTCAAGTAATTTCATAACAGCATGTGGCATATACTTCAATGCTCTGAAGGGAAATATTACAAAATAAATCATGTAAGTTACTAAAAACTCTTTACATTGTAAAACAAAAAAAATCTAGAAGGCGTCGTACCCAAGGTAAACTCGTTTATCATGTCTGTACTTTCGACTACTCATGTCACCATGGTCACGTATGATTTTACGAATGTGTTCGGGAGGCATATCCTCTTTTTGAGCATCGACAAAACCAAATTTTCGTTTCACAGCAAATCTTTTGTTTTGCAGTTGATGCCATTTTTGAGCTGAAATGAAAGTTCAATGGAAACATTAATAATACTAATATGTAGTACAGTGAAAGAGATCGTTGCTTACCCTTTTCCTGCAACTTTTCTTCGGAAAACGGTTCTTGAGGTCTAGTAGGAGGGGCCGATGTGGTAGCTTGCGCCGCTTGAGCTTGAAGCTGCGCTTGAACCGCAGCCACTGCCTGAGCATGAGCTGCAGCTTGGGCTTGAGCATGAGCTACTTGCACTTGAACGTGTTGTTGCTGCTGGATCAGGGATGCCCAAGGATTGGGACCTAATATGTACGGCGGAATAGCCATAGCTGTAATCTAAAATCATAAGACAGAACGGACAGAGGGATTGGAATACAGCAACAGCTAATTGAATCAATGCTTATTTATGACAGAATTATAGAAAAAAGGACCACGAAAAACAACTTACAAATCACTGCTTGGAATCCATTGAAATACCACTTAACATAACGATAAATAAGGTCATATTAAATTAAACACAAATATCAAAGAAATGAGTCGGAAAGTAATGAAATAATTCTTTCTTCACAGACCAGAGTTAACAAGAATTATCCTAATTTTAATTAATAGTTCAAAACGTAGAAAAAAAAAATTAATAACGAAATCTTGTATTTTCAACGAACGCTGAACGCACTTTGCAATGCAATTGAGGCATTCGCGTTCGCACTTTACATTCACACACACATGCACATTAAGGCCCATATTCACAAATGTCACTTTAACCTCCGGGCACTTGATTTCACTTAAAAAAATTTTTTGGCACTATTTCGTACTTAAAAATATGGAAACATTGTATCTCTCCTGAAAGTTCCAGAGTAAAAATAAAATGTTACCACACTCTTAAATACAAAATTGTGGCAAAAGTCATTTTTAAGTGAAGTTTGGTAGAAAGGAGGTTAAAGTAACATTAGTGAATATGGGCCTAAATTAAATTTTATTGATTCTTTGGCGTTGAAGCAGGTTAAAGAAATATTATTTTCAGAGTGAGGCACAGAAACTTATGAAAACGTGTATGATCATGCATGACTTCTCATGATCATTTCATAATTGTTGAAGTGAGGTTGAAATCCAAGGAAAGGAACAAGTTAGTTAGAGATATTTTAATGCAATGATCGAAGATACAAATTATAAGTTTGAGGAAGATGAACGATCTCCCTCCATTACGAGATTACAGTTTGAGTGGAAAATGAGTTTTAGCGTTCTCGGGTGAACGAACTGTTGATACGAAATCCCACCTCATCTCATTCTTCATCATCATCATCATGTCAATCTATATATATATATATGTCACAAGTACACTCTTGTCACGAAGTGCTTCCCCTACCATTCTCGATCCGCTATCGCTGTTGCTTCGCCATCTCATATTAATTCATATTTTATTTCCAAATGTAATTTTAGTCTGCTAATAAATTCTGTCGTGAATACTTCTCTCTTACTCTTTTTCGTTCTTCGTCATTACCGCCTCACATCATGGTAGCCATCGCTGCGGTTGAACAGTAAGAGTTGAACAATATTAAATTATGAAATAGCAGACTGATTTTTTTGAAATTGATTCATTGTTGTGTTGAAATTTATATTTTTTGAAGTGAAAATAAATCGAAAATATCGATTAAATCAAGAATGTTAAAACTCGAATTTTTTAATTAAATTTTTTTTCCAAGTCAAAAAAAAAAACGTAATCAAAAACTGTTCCTGATCCAATAACGGCCGATCCTGGAAGTCAACGAACTACAATCCAGAAAGGACCGCCAACGATACAGAGAACCACCTGAGGAAGTCTTCTGCTCCCGTCTTCAAGGAATCTTCTAGAGATCTCTTTATATTTAAAACCTACACCAATTACGAACAACTGAGTTCGGTTTAAATATGTATTTACTTGAATAACTTGAACATATTCATAAATAACTTGAGAAACACTATGTAATTCAACTTAATTTATTAAAAAGAACAAACAGGCATAATCAAAGTCTTATCGCCATATTGAATACAAGGTTGAATGAGCGTCACCTCTTGACCAGAAAACAGAGAAAAGAAAAAGACACAGATAAAAACGACGAGAACTTGACTGTGGGATATCTTGATTGCAGTAGTACCAACTACTGACATCTAACACCCCCTTCCTGGCGAGTGTCGAGCCGTTTTTATTGGAATCTCTTGAGAATTTATGTTCTTGAGTTATCACAGACTTGAATAATCACAGCAGCTTGAGAATCACAGGAACTTGAGTTTACTTAATCTTAACAAAACAAAACGAGTATGACGCTCCAAAAACAAAACAAACTTAAATTCTTAAATTTTGGTCATAATACTAAACAGAAAAAAAATTGAGCAAATAAAATTACAACAATTAATTGACCAGAGAAAAGGAAAAACGTCAAAATTAACAAACAAAATGAGAATCATAAAAATAATACTAGGTAACGAATCACCTGCAAACAAAGTAATATTAGTATTTTCAAATAAAAATGATACTTAAAAATAATAAGTCTTCCTGAAAATAAAGAACACATGATTAACCAGGAACAAAAACAAACATAAAATTATAAAAGTATCTGAAAGGAAAAATACAATTACTAATATTATTCTTGATTGAATGTTCGAATTCATCTTGATGGAATACATCTGGAACAATAAACAGATATATTAGTATTTCATCACATTAAATAGATGAGTTCATCAGACTGCTTGACATCAACTTGGTCTTGATAATAAAAGAAAGACTTGATTTCATAAAAATGTCGACTCTTGAGAAAAATTGATTTACTTGAACTAAACTTGTCATTATTTCTTGAGGTTAGAGTCAATATTATAGCATAATTTTGAGTCTGGATATCGATCGATGAATTATATTCAGCAAACTAGGAAAATACGAAACTCGTACCCAATTTGGAATTATCCGAACTTGAGTAATTATTTTCTTGATTCTTGAACTTGAAACTTGATTTACTTGACCGTTAATATTTTTCAAAAATTTATACAACTTACAAATTTTGAGAAATTTCTTCTATTTATGAATAACAGAAGTTTAACAAATTTTCATTTATGAATAACGAAAATTTTATTTGTTTGACTTGACTTGAACACTACAGATGGTAACTTGAAAAATTAAAGTTTTCGGATATACTTGAGTGACTCTCTTGACTTACCATCTTAATTGCTTAACAGTTTTTCACGTAAGAACTCATGTTGCTGAGCCGTAAGAGGTTTTGTTAAAATATCAGCAACTTGATTATTTGTTGATACATGAATAATTTTGAGTAAGTTATCACGAACATACTCTTTTACCTTGAGATATCAACGTTCGATATGTTTAAGTTTACCATGATTATAGAAGATAGATAATAAGTTACAAGTGGACTGATTATCTTCATACACGGTAACTTGAGTTTTAAACTGAGGAAAAGTTTCTTCAGTTAACCTACTACAATAGAGCATATGACTTGAAGCAACAGCAACGGCTACAAACTCGGCCTCAGTAGTTGACTCAGCAATTATGTCTTGTTTTCTGCTGCCCCAAGCAATTGTATTACCAAACTGTTTAATACAATAGCCAGTAGTGGATTTTCTTGATTTATCTGCTGCGAAGTCAGCATCAACATACGCAACAATATCTTCATCAGGACTTGAGTAAGATTACTAGTGTTATTGTCAATTTCAATTTGAAAACCAACATAACGACTTGGGGAACCTAAGTTCTTGACTTCAAAAATTTCTTGGATACTCTTGATAGCATCTTGAACAACTTGATTGCTAGAGCCCATAATTAAAATGTCATCAACATATGCTAACATTATGACAAAATTATTACCACTTGATTTCATGAAAATGCAGCCTTGACGTAATAATGGTTCAAAACCCTTACTCTTGAGAATTCTTGAAAATTTTACATACCATGACCTAGGTGCAGTAGCTAACCCGTACACAGCTTTATTTAACTTGAGTGCATAAAGTTTGTTGTCGAGATCAATACCCTGAGGTATTGAGGTATATTTATCTCGATCAATCTCACTATTGAGAAAAGCAGTCTTGATATCTAGCTGTGTAATTCTTAACTTAAGTTTGCAAGCTAAAGAAAAGAACCAACGAATTGTGGTTGCAGTTGCAGTAGGCGAGTAGGTATCTTGAGTTGAATATTTTTCTTGATCAACAGCACCAACTATTACAAGGCGAGCTTTGAAAGCTCCATCAGGTTTAATGGTAAAAATCCACTTCCACGGAAGTAGTTGATGACCCTTAGTAATTGGTTTTGGGACAATACGCCAAACCTTGTAACAATTTAGAGACTTGATCTCTTGAGTTATTGCTTCCTTCCATTTAGGCCAGTCAGGTGATTTTAATGCCTCTTTATACGATTGTGGTGCATTAGGAGAAGAAACCTCTGTTTCATCTCTTTTATTATTCGCATCAGAGATACGAAGAATTTGCACAGAGCCATCAATCACTTGACTTTCTTGAGAAAGATCCCAATTATAATCAATTTCAATTATCTCATCTTGGGAATTATCTTCACCAACTTGAACTTGAACGACAGGAGGAGCAATATCTTGATTGGGACTTGGACTTGAATCAACTTGATTCCTTACCAAACTATCATTATAAGCAACGTTAGTAGATAGAGAATTATCTTGATTTTTAACTTGAGTTAAATTTTCATCAGGAAAATCTAATTCTTGATTACTAAATTCTTGAATAGTTTCTTGACGTTCATTAATAGCATCCCTAAATGTTTTACTTTCATCGAATTTGACATTACAAGAAACGCTAGTCTTTTTAGTAGCAGGATTATATACAATATAACCTGTTTTTGTATACCCTACTAAATATTGTTTAGTACTAACTACATCAAATTTTCGACCAGTAGGTTAATTTTCTTGAAGTACATGAGCCAGACAGCCAAAAACGTGAATACTTGATAAATCAGGCTTATTACCGTAAAACATTTCATAGGGTGTCTTGAAATTTAGTGCTCTGTGTGGTGACCTATTATATAAATATTCGGTAGCATCAGCAGCTAAGCCCCAAAAAGAAGTAGGAAATCCACTCTCTTGAATTAATGAACGAATCTTGACCTCAATAGTTCGATTAGCCCTCTCAGCAGTACCATTATGTTCACTAGTATAAGGACCAGAGGTTTCTCTCTCAATTCCTAATTCTTCAATTAACTGATCCATGGCCTGATTAACAAATTCAGTACCATTATCACAACGTAAAGTTTTACATTGACCTTCTTGAGGGAATTGAGCCTTAATTCTCTTGACATACATCTTGAAAAACCTAGTCACTTCATACTTTTTCTTGAGAGCAAAAATACTAATATAACGAGTATAATCGTCTAAAAATACTAGTAAATAAATATTTTTCTTGGCAAAGGTAGGGGGAGAGATTGGGCCAATCACATCAGCGTGAGTTAATTCACCTGGTCTTGAAGCTCGTTCACGATCTTTATCGAAACATTTACGAGTCATTTTTGTTTGGTTACAAACTTGACAATCTTGAAATGTGTCCGGACAGATTATGTCCGGGACACCAATAGCAACAGAACGAAGACGATATAAATTTGGAGAGGAGATATGTCCTATCCTACGATGCCAAATATTCCCTTCATTCACCAATTTTGTTCTTTGTTCGTCACTTATCATTTTCTTGACTTTTCGATTTTTCCTTTTACCAGTTTTCGTACGATAAACTGGTAAAGAATTCGAATTATTCTTAACATTACTTGAATTTTCTTGACTTGATTCCCCCTTCGAATTCTGCATAATTTTACCAGAATTTGCGGAATCGATATTACTTGATTTATTTTGTTGACCTTTACTTAACTCCATTTTATCAAACTCATTAATCCAGGAGTCATCAACATCGGACCCGTCAGTAGCATCATTAGACCCATTACAATCAGACTTATTGTTACTAGACGGTTTCCTTGATTTGGGGGACTTGACTTGACTTTTATTACCCAGACCACTTTGATCAGCAATTTCTGACGAACTCGGATCATTAGTGTATTCAGATAATAAAATTGATTTACCTTTAAATATTCTTGATAAAGCCTTTTTGTAGTTCTTGATATTTTTGTTCATACTTGACGGGACAAATTGATATCTATCTTGACTTGATACTATCTTGATAAGGGGTTTATTTAACCCGACCTCTTCTTGCCTGTGAAATGTAACTTGATTAGACTCGAAGAGTAACTTGATATTATTGTCTTTAACAAAGTGGTTAACACTAACAAGCCCATTTGCAAGACCGGGAACTACTAAGACTTCTCTTAAAATAAAGGTAAATATTCTTGACGACGATTCGTGATTTAAGGTAAATAATATTATACCCTCACCCGTAGCCTTTAATACACTATCTTTACCAGCTTGTCCCAAAGTTTTGTCTTTCGGGAAAGCTCGATAGTTTAAAACCTGGTGAATGTGAGCTACAGCATTATTTGTTGCCCCACTATCAATCACGAAAACATCGGTATCTTGATTACGTGAATCTTGATTTAAAGAATCTTGATTATTAATTACATTTAAATTAATTAAATGCAACTCACTTGAGATACTGTTCGGATCCGGTTGCGGCGCAGGACAGTTGCGAGCTTCATGTCCCGGTTTTTGACACCGGTAACAAACCTTTTTGTTACCGTTGAAGCATTTATCTGCCGTGTGCCCATTCCAGCCGCAATCCTTACAGCGAACTTTCTTCTCTTGAATTTCTTTCTTGATATCTTGATTTTGTTTCGCGGGGACCGTAGATGGTATCTTGATACTTGACTTATTGCTTGATTCGTCGATGAGCTTAATATTACTTGAGGAGAAACTTGAAGTGGGAGCAGGTGATTTGCCTGACTGAGGTGTAGAGGGAGTCGACGCTGCTTTCCGTGCATACTCTTGACGTTTCGGAGCACTCTCCGTGGGTTTAGCAGTCGTCGACTTCTTCCTCTCTACGTAATCCAAAAGGGATGTACGTAGCATCTCCTCAGACAGGTCTTCACCTGCTCGTGCACATAAGGTGTCGATAACCGCCTCGAACGAAGGATTTAATTTTTGAATAAGCTTGATTAACCAGAAGGAGGGTGGAAAGACCTGACCAAATTCCACCAAACTTCGTCGAGCGGCATCGAATTTAGACAAAAACAAAATTAATTCACTATTATCTAAATACTTGAGTTCGTCAAGACGGTTCATGACAGCAATCATGTCATGAATCGTCTTGCTACCGTACTGCCTCTTGAGCTCTTGATATATTTCGCAGGCTGATTCGAGATGAAAAATTAGTGTCTTGATTGGTTGTGCGACATTCATCCGAATCAGGTTCTGCACTTGAGCGTCAACTCCTCGGCGAATGTTCTCAGGTAAACTGAGGTGTTCAGCTCGTGGACATGCGATCCACTCGATCGCATTTGCCGCCGCCAAGTCATTCTTGATATCCCTCTCCCACATCTTGAAATTTTGCTTACCCTTAAGCTTTTCATTGTTCCCATAAGTACGTAACGGAATCAATGGGACCATTTGGAATTGGCCCATCGTCGGGTAACATTGATACTGAAACAAAGTATTCGTTAGAGTATAGATGTTACCCGATTGTGTTTGATTCGCATCATGCACAAATGAACTTGAGTCTTGAAATGCCGCAGGGTAACTTGATACTTGAGGTATAGGCATGAAGCCTACTCTTGATTCTTGAAAATTTGGTACTTGACCAAAACTTGACTCTTGACCGACGTTAGTTAGTCCGGGAGGGGGAGCGAACTGACTTTTCGGCGACATTTTTGAAAAATCAAGCGCCGCGAGTGCGTTCGAAGCAGAATCTACGATCATGCTATCGATATTCGACGACGACTTAGAATCTGAAATTACACTTGATAAATTTTTATTAATATTTACTTGACTTGATATCGCGGACCTGGCAGATGGTGAAATTCTTGAACTTGATATTTCTACTTGATTCGACGAACTGCTTGACGGACTTGAATACGATGAAGACGAAATTTCTTGATTTAGCATACGTAGCGGTATGACATTATCTTGATTCGGCTCGATGGAAGGTGATGACAATTGGTTTGGTTGAACCTTCTTGACTATTTTTCCGGAATCCGAAAAGGTAACGGTGATTGTCGGTTCAGCCAAAGTACTCGACGTAGTCTTGATCTCACCAGCCATATCTGATAGTTCTTGAACGAGCGGTAGATCTTGGATTTGTACAATTTCGTCTATCGTATCGGTTGTCACTGTGTTTACTACCGGATTAAATGACACCCTCTTGATTTTCGAAGCCTGTTTCTTCTTCGTGACCGGAAGAGCAGGAACTTGAGAACGGCCTTTGCGTGTTTTCGGAGCCATAAAATAAACGAAACGAACACGGCAAACACAACCCGCTGATTTCTTAAGACGCGAACTTGAATAATTACGCGATGTAAATTTACGTACTTGAAATTTTTCGTAACATAAAATACGAACGTGATTCTTGACGATAACAAAGGCGCGAACACGCGAACACACTTGAACTCTGCTATCACTTTATATTTAAAACCTACACCAATTACGAACAACTGAGTTCGGTTTAAATATGTATTTACTTGAATAACTTGAACATATTCATAAATAACTTGAGAAACACTATGTAATTCAACTTAATTTATTAAAAAGAACAAACAGGCATAATCAAAGTCTTATCGCCATATTGAATACAAGGTTGAATGAGCGTCACCTCTTGACCAGAAAACAGAGAAAAGAAAAAGACACAGATAAAAACGACGAGAACTTGACTGTGGGATATCTTGATTGCAGTAGTACCAACTACTGACATCTAACAGATCTCAACTACGAAGACCACAAATTTTTTGGGCCAACCTACTACAAAATTCAGCGGAGACAACGACGGTGACATTGGGACTTAGCAAATACGAATTCACACAGCAACGGATCAACGAAGAAAATTAAGTTTTGTAAGGTAATATAGGTGTAGTTAAATTATTTTTTACGTATATTTTGAATTGCAAGTTTGAGGTGGCGATATAAAGTTGTTTTTCCCTTCACATTTAATAATACATGTCAAATTTAATAACATATTAGAAAGTAAAATAGGAGAATATAGTATTGAGAAAGAAGAATTAGAGGAACTGTTGAAGAAGTTTGAAGGGGAAAAAGTTGTAGATTTGATAATAGAGAAATATAACCTTCCTTATTACACGTATTTTACAGGTGAAATAATAGCTGTGTTTGATTGGACTACACTAACTTACACCAACCTACACCGGTAGGGATATTCCACAAATATTCATGTAAAACTAGACATAAAGTCATATAACATTCCTACATTTGTGGAATTGCCCTCCCGGTGTAGGTTGGTGTAAGTTGGTGTAGTCCTATCAAACAGAGCTAATATTAGAGTCCTTCACAATTGATATCTCAGGTAGAATAGAGGAAATTAGTTCATTTAAATATATTAAAATATCTGATTCGACACCAAATTACTTTTCAAAAAGAATATATAGTTCATTGGAATCAGAAAAAAAATTCGTAAATAGATTTTTAAAATAAAAATAATAAAAATTTTATAAGAATTAAAAAAAATGGATAAAATAGAAAAAGTACTAGAAAATAAAAATATTGAATCTAAAGAACAAAATCTAGTAAAAAAGATCGACAAAGAAAAAGAAGAAAATAAAAAATTTATACCCATCACAAATATTGAAAATAATCTATTAGGCTTTAAAATAATTGAAGAAATTATGTCGAGTGTTAATGAAATTAAACCTATTCAGGCTCCATTAGGAAAGGTATTCAATGGGAAATATTACTTAGATTGGAGATGTATGATTATTTCGGCCATTAGAGGTGCGGGTTACTACGACATTTTTGGTGAACACGAATTTTTGGAACCATACATATCCCATATTGATGTTGAACTTTAGGCCTAATAAGGAAATGATTAATTATTGTAAAATGCAAGACAATGCCAAAGCATTCGTCTTAGAAAGAGTTTCGAATGAAATTACAAAACAAATAAGAGATTGTAACACGGCCATAATGATGTTAAAAAAATTAGATAATATATATGGTACGAAAACATCAGTTACAGCAAACATGGCTAAATCGAAATGGATGGAATTCAGATTTCAACCTGGGGGAAATATGAGAGGATTTCTAAAAAAATGGGACGAACTTGTTACCGATGTAAGAGATAGTGGAAAGGAAGTGAGAGAAAAGGAAGAATTAGAAAATTTACAACTTGCACTATGTTATGAACAAGCATTAGCAAAAATGCAGTTTGAAAATCTACCCCCTAACGAAAAAAATATCGACAATTTTAAACGAATTCTAAGGGAAGATTCTGATCAAAAATTCAGGGATCAGACATTAAAGAAACAAAATAATAATAATCATAATAATAATTCTAATAATTATCGTAATAATGGAAATGGCAATAATAATAGTAACTATAGAGGTCGAAATAATAATTATCGTGGAAGGAACAATTACAGAGGAAATAATTATAATAACTATAGAGGCAACAATCAAAATTATGGTACGAATAGTAATGCAAACGGAAATGAAACAAATCCACAAAATAATAATAATAACAATTCGAATAATAATGGAAATGGAAACTATAGGGGAAATAATTATAGAAATAATGGAAATTACCGTGGAAATAATTATAGGGGTAATAATAGAAATTACAACAATAGCAACCCCAAATGTTATAAATGTGGTCAAAATGGACACATAGCTCAAAACTGTAATAATAATAATAATACACAACATAATAGTAATAATAATAATACGAATATAAATCAAAATAATTATCCACCGAAATCAACCCAAAATAATAATACTGTCTCAAACAAAAAAGAGAATCCCGAACAACAAGTAAAAATGTCCTGTATGGTCAGAAAACACGTAGATAATTCAAATGAATGGTTGTTAAACAAATTAATTTAAAAAAATGAAATAAATGAAGATTATATTCAACTAGAACATAAGGCAATTTTGGATGGAGCTGCAGAAGTGCACCTAACAGCAGACCTAAATAAATTGAATAATATTAAAAAATTTTTCACCCCTGTAAAACTACAATGTGCGGGCAAAAACGTTTTCTTGTATGCCACCCATACTGGCCAAATGACAATCAAAATTGAAAATTCAAATAAAATTCAATCATTAATAGAACTAAATGATGTACACTACGTACCCGATCTAAATACAGACATAATTAGTGCAATTAAAATCACGAACACGGGTACAGTAAATATTGATCAGCAAAAAAACTGTGCTAATATATATTTTATAGAAAATGGGGAAACTTTAATAACTGCACCAAAAGAAAATGGAATATTTTATATCCATTACAATATTCATAATAAAAATATTACAAAAATTAATGAAGATGAATACATTAATAAAGAATTAGAAAAAACTACACAAATATGTCCAGTAACCCAAGAAAATGAGGATGAATGGGAGGATTTTACAATAGAGTTAGAAATACAAGAAGAAGTCGAAAACCCGATTGAAAATAATAATCTAGATCCATTTGAGGGGGGTGAAAATAATAATACGACCAATGAAGAAAATATACCAAATGATGAAAAATCAAATATCAATGATAATACTGATGGTATAAACGATACTTCAAATAATAATAATAATACGTATAATAAAAAATGATAATACATAGAAGGCTGGGTCATTTAAATGCACGCTATATTCAAAAATTAAAAAACTTATCTGTTGGAATTCCAGAAAATATGAATTTTAGAGACGATGATTTCAAAAACTGCCAAATATGTTGC
Organism: Ericerus pela; assembly: GCA_011428145.1. Lineage (NCBI taxonomy): Eukaryota > Metazoa > Arthropoda > Insecta > Hemiptera > Coccidae > Ericerus > Ericerus pela. The sequence goes on from WOFM01000392.1 coordinate 141,498, forward strand.
ATTGCAAATAATACGAGATTAGGGCATAATGGAATGAGGACCAAACCAACCAGAAAACTTGAAATAACATCATCAGATATAATGGGTCCATTTACACCATCGATTGCTAATCAAAAATATATCCTAACCTTTATCGACCATTACTCAAAATACACATTTGTCATGCCCATTACAACAAAAAACCAAGTAGCAATAGAATTTAAGAATATGATAATGTCTATGAAAAATAAATTTCCAAATTTCCCTATTGGAACCATTAGATGTGACAACGCGAAAGAATACACAGATGTTAAAATAGTAAATTATTGTCTAGAAAATGGAATAACAATGGATTACGTAGTTCCTTATTCTCCAGAGTTGAATGGCGTAGCCGAAAGGCAGAACCAGACACTCATGAGAAGAGTAAGAGCTATGCTCATTGACGCCAACCTAGACATTAAATACTGGTCATATGCAATTGTCACATCAGCATATTTATTAAATCGATCACCAACAAAAGCAAACGTGGACTTTAAAACTCCGTATGAATTATTTTATGGCACAAAACCAAATTTGAAAAATTTAAAAGTGTTTGGTTCTCTAACATATTGTCACATCCCTCTTGAAGTATGTAAACAGAATGCAACTAAGGCAAAGGCAAAATCGAAAAACAAAATTGATCCAAAGTTGGCACCGAGAGCTGAAAAAAGCATAATGATGGGATACACTAATACTGGATATTGTCTGAGAGACCCTTTTGAAACAAAGTCGTATATTGCATGTGACATAAGGGTGGATGAGTCTCAAAATATAAAATCTTTGGAAACATCCAATAGAAAGTTAATAATTAAACCGGCGAATTACGAAAAAGACTTAGGAATTATAAACCCAATAATAATGAATATTAATGTCAACTATAATAAAACATACATAGAAGATTGCGTCCCAAAAAGCTTTAATGAAATTAATAATAATCCGTTTAGAAAAGAATGGGTAAACGCAATAAATGACGAATATAATTCATTAAATGATATGAATGTTTGGGAAATTGTGGATTATGATAGGCAAAAATTAATTGATACTAGGTGGATATTTACAATAAAATACGATGAATATGGAAATCCAAAACCAAAAGCCAGATTGGTAGCAAGAGGATTCAAAGACAGAACCGAGTATAGTATTACGGAAACACATGGTCCTGTTGCATCAATTAGTACAATTAGATGGTTGCTCTCTATAGTTAATAAATTAAAATTAATTCTTGTGCAATATGATGTCAAAACGGCGTATTTAAATTCCCCAATTATAAAACCAATTTATGTTAAAAAACCAGAGGGGATAAACATCAATTCGAATCAAGTCCTTGAACTAAAAAAATCGATATATGGACTAAAAACGTCAAGTAAATCTTGGTACGATCTGCTTGACTATAAGATTAAGGAAATGGGTTTTGAAAGAACAAAAGCGGATAGATGCCTATATTAAATGAATAAAGAAAACGAAAAAACATATTTTTTAAGCTATGTAGATGATATTCTGATAGCTTCAAACTCACAAATAGCAATTACAAAAATTAATGAACAACTATAAAAATCTTTCACCATTACAATCATAAATAATCCAAAATTTTTCGTAGGTTTGGAAATAGAAAGAAACATAGAGAATAAAACAATAGTTCTATCCCAAAATAAACATATTGAAAAGATGATTAAAAAATTTGGAATTTCGGAAACCAAAAAGACAAACACCCCAATGGAAACTGCCCTAAAGATAGAAAAAGTTGAAAACGGAAGGGACGATACAGAATATAGATCAATGATTGGTGGATTATTGTACTAGACCAGGCTAACCAGACCTGATATATTATTTCCTGTAAACTTTTTTTCATTCAATGTCCTCAAATCTTTCAATCCAGTCATTCAACTCCATACTTTCAGGGAAATATTTTGTCATATAAATTTCATTCATAACCAAGTTACTCATAATTGTTTGTGGCTCTCTTTTATTTGTTTCTTACATTTAGTAGGACACGCCTCACCAAAAATTAATTTACTATGTTCGTCATCAAGTCATTCTAATAAAACAGCCTTAGTGTCACACCTGTTTATCAAATCATCAATGTCAAATGCTTTAGAAAATGAGTACCTGTTTACAAACATATAAAACAATTTAAACCAAACTCTAAAGTCAATGTCGATTGATGTAAATTTTCAAAATTTCCTGCATTAACTAACTGACTTGTGACAACAGGTGTGATGACAAATTACCATAAAGTTACAACGAACAGCGACAGTACAACGTATTAATATTGCATCATCTAAGTTCAGTTTCCATCTTGATGAATCTTGATAAGATCAATGTATCAATAGTTACATAAATGTCACTATCGATAAGTTCTATTCTCATTCTATTCAGATACAAGTTCTCTCTTATTTAATTTAAATTCTCTCATATACTTGTTCTCGTGATATAATTTCTAACATAAAAAAATAAAAAGGAATAAAATGGTAACATATGATACATGAAAATATTTTGTATGGTATACTGTATATGAAAAAAAAAAGAAAAAAAGAATGCATATGATAAAATTTCTACGTTAAACAGTTATCGATAAGGTTGCATGCACGAGCAATTATCGGCAGTTGTAGTATATATTTGTGTAGATCAACAAATTTCTTGTTGAGTTATATGTTAAGCGTTTGTGTGTTTATGATAAGGAAAAGGCGAGAGTTTTATTATCTGCAGTCATGTTTGTGGTTCGTTATTAGATATTGAGAGGTGTGAATTTTATCTCGTACGTATTTTTTGCTGGGGAAATTTTTTCTTATTGTTACAAGCGATAATTCTTTGCTTTTGTTTCCTGTATTTTTCTCACGATCAGTTCAAAGGTAAGAGTATTTTCTATTATGTGATTTTAGGGGTTTAAACTCGTACGATTTTCATGTGGTTTTCATTGTTTGAGATTGTGAAGTATGAGGAATTTATTTTTGCATGAATTTTCTGGTTTTGTGAGAGGCGAGAGTTTATTATTTTCGTTATAATGGGGGTATTTTTCTGACATGTTTTAGACTTGTTCTGACTTAATTCTGGACTTTGGTACAACTTTGAAATAAACAATTTTTATTATTATGTATAGATATTTGTATTTTCAAGTTTTGTCCAATCAAGTGACTTTGTGAGGATATTAGCTAATTGATTTTTGGAACTAACAGATCTTAAATTTATGATTTTTTGTTCTATGGCTTCCAAAATCAAGTAGCATTTAATCAATAGGGCTTTCGATCTTTTTTAACTGCCCCAGAACATATTTTTTGAGTTGAAATGTTATCTTCCATAATATCCACTATTAATTTTTAATCAAATATTTTGTAATTTAAATATTGTATTATCTTAATTATATCCAGGTTGTCAAACACTCCAATAATTTTGGCAGCTGTACTTGATGAGGCATGGATTCTTTGCTTGGAACAATTCCAGTCCACCAAGTCCGCATTTGCAAATATCATATATCCCAAAATAATTTTCCCTTTTGCAGATTATTAATGTTTATGGGTGTATCATCAACTTGTGGGGCTTAGGAGGCATCTATATAGGCCTGGGTTCCATCACCTTCAGATTTATACACCAAGGAATAATTTTTTGTTGAATTAATGTATTTAAATATTCTTCTTACGTAATTTTTTAACGTCTCATTTGAGGAATTTTGAAAGTGTGAAAAGAAATTGACAGGAAATAGAATATTGGGTCTAGTTAGTCTTGTTAAATATAACAATCCTCCTATCATAGATCTATATTCTGTATCATCTTTCCCATTTTCAATTTTATCAATTTTGAGACCTGTTTCCATTGGGGTATTAGAAATTTTTGTTCCAAACATCCCAATTTTTTAAAAGTATTTTATTTGTATGTTTATATTGACTTAGGGTAATAGTTTTATTTTCGATTGATCTATTTATTTCTAGTCTCACAAAAAATCTACGGTTATTTATTATTGTTAAGGTGAATGTTTTTTGTAGTTCCTCATTATATTTTTGTAATTGCAATTTGTTTATTAGAAGCTATTAATATATCATCCACATATGTGAGAAAATATATGATTTTGTCATTATTTTTCATTATATATAGACATCTATCTGACTTCAATTGAATGAATCCCATTTTTTTAATTTTGTTGTCCAATAAATTTTACCATGATTTACTTGAAGTTTCAAGTCCACATATCAATTTCATGAAGTGGCTGAGCACGCTTAAATTCTGTCGAATTTACCTTCTGGTGAGAATACTTTCTCACAATAAGGTATTCCACAGTGGTGATCCTGACGTGATTTTTGGCTACGTCGTGTGGTGTCTAAAGGGGCGTTGCACTTTACAAAAATTTGGCACAGTGAGCTGGCGAGAAACTCACTTGCTTGGCAAATTAAAAATATTTTTTCCAAACTAGACACCTTTGGTCATCGAAGTAGAATTTGCTGAAGTGAGAATTTATACCCCCCTTCTTAAAATATATAAACAAGAAGGAACCAGACTGTAGACCTGGAGGAAGAAGGTTGGACTCATCCCCCAACTCCTCCAACTTTGACTCGACATTCTGAAAACCTATCAGACTTGCAAACAGGCCCTCAACACCCAGAGCTAGTATGACTGGGAGCTGTGGTTAACAAAAACAAACTTGCAGTAAAAACGTTGAAAAGTGGTCAAACTTTAAGACAAACTTCTAACCCAAAAACACCCACCCTACAAATACAGGAACCAGTGTTATCAACCAGGAAGGAAAGAAATAGTTCTGTAGAATACGCTTGTCACCAGAAAGACACAGCAATGATTCCACCACCTACAGGAACCAATAACCCACAACCATCACAGGGAGGCAGTGCTCAGCCCTAGCTGACACCCTAAGTTTTGGCGCAAATTATGTAAATACTGCAATTACAGCCAGGGCAGAATCCCAAATTCTTTAGATGGAGGATAGAGATCCCAGAATTTCAGCCCAAAGAGGTAGACTTGTGGTTGACTCTATTGGAAGGCAGGTTCAAGACTGAGAACATACAGTCAAACCAACAGTATCTCCACATCTGTGGAGGCATGCCTCCAGATAATTCATCACATTCCAGACATCGTGGAATGCCCTTCGACAGAAGATGACAAATATGCCTGGTTTGTCAAGAAGATCAAAAACGTGTTTGGTAAAACAAAAAACCAGATTATTGATGATGTGATTGGAGGTACGAAGATGGGGGATGACAAACCCTCAATCTTCATGGAAAAATTAGACAAAAGACAGACAATATAGTAGCCCCTTCCATAATAGGCAATCAATTCTGCAAGCAACTACCACAAAGTGTTGTGCAGTGCCTAACCACAGTGGGATCAACAATCATAAATACTTCCGCAGACTTGCACTTTCTTGCAAAATCAGCAGACAATGTGCTAGAATATACAAGGTCAAAGCCTTCAGTAAGTGCAGTGTTTGCAGAGACTGGGGAGATCTCTCAACTTAGAGTCCAGATAGCTCAGTTGACGAATGAAATAAAGAAAAACAAAAGCCAGAATTCAAATAAATCTAGTGGTAACTGGCACCAGAGATCCAAATCAAGGAACAACAACAGCAACAGTAATGGACGACAGTCCCGGTCCAAAGACCGAAGATCCAACAGCAGAAAAAGGGGTCAGAGTTCAACTCCCCCAAGAACATCATCTCCCAACACCCAATCTCAGACATGGGATGATAAAAGTTTTTTCTTTTACAACAGGTTTGGCGCAGAAGCCACCAAATGTAACAATCAAGTACCCCCTCCAAAATACTATTTCCGTACTGTGAATGGTCAAAACCTTCCAGCTTATGGACTAAAGACCAGCAAAGTCAACATCGGACTTAGAAAAGACATGACGTGGTCCAAACTTGATCCTGGGTGCGGATTTTCTTGCACATTGTGGCCAGATTATTGACCTCAAAAACAGAAAATTGATCGATAGTGAAACTAAATTTTGTGTGGATGGCAAAAAGCTAGCTTACAGACTGAACACAAATATATTCAGCTGTACCAAAGTTGACAAACAACTCTTACGGATTCTGTCTGACTATCCTGGAGTCACTTAAACATCAATTTGCAGGCATCCTACCTATAAACATGATACTGTTCATTACATAGAAACTAAAGTACCGCCTTGCACATGCTAGAGCACAAAGGTTACTGTCTGACAAACTCAAAGCCGCATGGGAATTCTATGACCACATCAACGGGGAAGGCATATGTCGCCCCCTGAAAAGCTCATAGAGTTCCCCTATCCACATGATCAAAAAAGCAAGTGGAGAGTGGCAAAATGTTGGAGACTACAGTGCCTTAAATGCCAAAACAGTTTCTGATTGCTATCCAGTCCCCAATATTATGGACTTCAATGCAAATTTGAAGGGTAAAACGATGTTCACAAAAAATAAAGAATGAATGTCATTCTTAATTTTTTATATATTTGTGAACCATCTTACTTGACGATCATTATTTATGTAATTGTTGCTTTTATAATGCTTTTGTTATGTAACACTATATGTTTTTAAATGTTTTGTGATTTAATTATTCATTTACCTTTTTTTTTTCAAATACGTTCGGTTATATTGAATCGCAGGGGGGTGATGGAAGATGATCCCATACAACCTCATAACATAACGTTATTTGTATACACTTTTGCATAACCTGTAAATAAAGTATATAATATGTTTTTGTGCTTTGCTCGGTTTCAGCACTGATTTTCTATTTGGGAAATAATTCGACCAACAATATTTTAGTTTGCCGCTAGCATTTTTGTATGTTGTTGAAATACATTCATGATGTTTCAAAAATGCGTTTCTTTTCTGTGTGATCTTTAATCAATCTTCAACAAATTTTACTGTGTGACCTCATGTACTCATGTTATCTGTTGTGAGGTTTGGAAATCACAGTGTCAGTGAAAGTGTCATCGTACAACATAAACTCACGAATCTCAAACAGTGTTAGAATACACCATTAATAATGGCACTCAAAAAACTAGTTAAAATAATTAATAAAACATATAAAAACGTTGTGACTAGAATATATTGATGTTCAGGTATCAGAGACCATAAGTTGACTAAAAACGTAATACAGAAAATATATAATAATGATAAAGTACAAATTATCAAGTCACAGATAATATAATTGTCACGTGAAATTGTAAATGTTGGGTATTCTTGAATTGGTATAACCAACACCCCTCCTCAATTCAAGGATAGTCAAATTAAAATCGAATAAAAATAAAAATAATTTTAAAATGTCACGACATACATATAAAAACAAATAGACTAAAATTTTAAAACATATAAACATACAAGGAACAACGGTTACAGAATGTTCAGTCTTTTAACAAAATTGGTAAATATCGGAGTGTTCAGACCTTTTGTGAACAGGTCGGCTAACTGATCAACAGTATTCACATACATATAATTAAAAATTTTATTAGAATGTACCTGACAAATAAATCGATCTTTCATGTCAATATGTTTATTCCGTTACAAATTCCAACGGGCGGATTTAACTAATGCTAGACAACTTTGATTGTCTTCAAAGGCTATATATTTGCCATCTAAATTTATATTAAAGTCGACGAGTAATTTCCGTAGCGAAATTCCCTCAGTGGTTGCTTCGCAAAGTGTGATTAACTCACTTTTGGTACTTGAAAGAGCCATGGTTAGCTGTTTCTCACTAGACCACAAAACTAAATTACCATAAACTCGAGTACAAAATCCTGATATTGATTTACGAGACATGGTACAATTAGCCCAGTTGGTATCAGAATATATTTCTAAAACATTAGTACTGTTATTACAAAAATATGTTGGATTATAGTTCTTTGTCAAAAATAGATATTTTAGAATTCTTAATGCGTATTTGAAGTATTTGTTGGTGGCTGCTCCCTGAAACTGGCTAAAATAACTAATCGAGTAACATATGTCAGGTCTCGAACCTAGCATGATATACATTAAACATTCAATAAGTTGTTGATACTGTTTATTTATTGCGTTATTTCCATTTAAATCTCGATCAAGTTGTAGACGAGGTTTGATCAGATTACTTACTGGGTTACATTTCTCTACCCCAAAACATTTAGCAACAGATTCAATTAAGTGTGTCTGATTTATTATGGTACCAAGACCTTTATCATAAGAAATCATCATGCCATGAAAATTATGGACTTCTCCTAAGTCTTTACTCAATAATCTTTTAAATTTATCAATTAATTTTAAATTGTTTGAGCTGATCAAGATGTCGTCTACATAAATTAAAATATGTATTAACTCATTATTCTTTTTATATGTGTAAAGACAATCATCGGCAGTGCCGGAAACAAAACCAAGAGATGTAATAAATGAAATAAACGCAGTATTCCATGCCTTAGGAGCCTGTTTAAGTCCATAAATTGTTCGATTAAGAAGTAAGACATTTTTAGAACGATCAACATTATTTTTTATTCTGTCAGGAATTTCAACGTAAATATTTTCCTGTACTACACCATTTAAGAAAGCTGCGCATATATCAAGTTGATGAACATTAAGGTGTAATTCGTTAGAGATTGCTAAAAAGGTTCGGACGGATGACAGTTTCACAACAGGGGAGTAAAGTTCTTCAAAATTAAACTCTCTGTCCTGTTGGAAACTCTTTGCTACTAAGCAAGCACGATAAAAAACATTGTCAAACTGATCTAATTTTTTAGTAAATACCCACCTACATGTAATCGTAGGTTCATTTGTAGGTCGTTTAACTACCTTCCATGTGGAATTTGACAGCAATGCATTAATTTTGACATCTACAGCATCCTTCTATTTAGGAGCTTCAGGAGACTTCATCGCATCTGAATAAAATTGCTAATACAACAATGCATTTGATAAATTATAACACAAATCAATACTTCCAAGATCACCATTAACATTGATATCATCGACATTAGTATCGTTTACTTCTTGTAGAATAATGTCAGATTCATTATATCGAGTTTTGGAGCTACTCTCGTGAGACCAATGTATTTTACCATTAACAGTGTCTAATAGTTTATAGCCACTAGGAGCATAACCAACAAACTTCAATTTCTCACTTTTTTTTACCAAATTTGTTTGAACCATGAACATAATTCAGCATATAAGCGTCGCAACCGAAGATCTTTAATTTTGAATAATTAAATTTTTGATTGTGCCATCATTCGTACAGAATAAAATTTTTATAAGTTGGACAATGATTAATAACAAAAGCGGCACACATCAAGGCCTCTGACCAATATACCTTTTTGAGGTTGCTCTCATAGATTAGTGTTCGAGCCCTTTCTACCAAAGTTCGATTTAGCCTTTTGGCCTTTCCATCTGTGTATATGAAGAACTCACGATCTGTTGAGTTCACTTCTGTTCTGTCTCTCATATGGTGAACATACAAAATATTTTTATTCGTGATTATATACGGTTTTATTATTTCCTCCAATAATTCTATATCCTGGCATAGACATTAATTTTAATCTTTGAGGATATATATATATGATGGAGATGAGATGGAACAGTTTCAACATGGGGTTTAGTGTTCAGACAATAGATGCCGCATGCTGGCATAGGAAGTACCCCAGACTGAACACTCCAACCAATCAGAATCAAAAATCAGTGTAAAAGTGAGGTACTTCATACGCCAGTATTTATAAACAAATGCACTTTGCGAGATTTTCCTCCAATCAGATATTTAGTTGAAAGTACACGTGTTTGTAGACCCTCTTTTTATAGGTTGGACACTAAAACTGCCCATGTGTCATCTCCATTATATATATATATATCCTCAATGTGTATAATGTCTATGTACCCTGGAAGGCGGAGAAGCCTTCGAGGATATATATATGATGGAGATGACACATGGGCTGTTTCGGTGTCCTACCTATTGGGAGTTTCCATAGCTGCTGGGAATGCTATAGTCAACAGAAAATAAAGGTGATGGTGTATGTTATCAAAAATAGGATTGTTTGTTTATAATGGATTCTGGTAATGACCCATTCACCAATTTCATTGCAAACAAAAAGACCTTTCCAAATTTTTGAACAAATTCTTAGTGGTTTTCTGTTTTAATATTTTTTTTGCACCTTTAAAAGGATATGTGTCTGTTTCTACATCAATATATTCAACAATTTGTAGATAAATAAGTTATAATACTTATATGTGTACTTTTAATTAAATATCTGATTGGAGGAAAAAATGGAACTGTGCATTTGTCTATAAACACTGGCGTACAAAATACCTCACTTTTACACTGATTTTTGATTCTTATTGGTTGAGGTGTTCAGTCTGCGGTATTTTGTACACCAGCTCGCTGCATCTATAGTCTAGACACTCAACTGCATGTTAAAACTGTTTTGTGTTGTCTCCATCATATATATATCCTCGAAGGGAGAACTTTGACTATATAGCTTAATGGACTGCTAGAACTGATAAGAAATACATAGGGTTAAATGAAATACCGCTGAAGCCACTGTTAACAGGCGTTCTTTTTACGAAAAATGATCTTTGGTGATTTTTAAGATTTTATCAGTTCTAGAAACAATGAAAAATCAGAAACAGCATACCTACTACATATGAAATCGATACCTATTTCATTTATCGTGTGGTAAACAAGTCAGAAATATGAAAAACTTGTACTTGTGGCAGCACTCAACGTTTCACTCAATAATTTCAGACAATAAATTGGTATAGCGTTCTAATATTTCACTAGTATCTGCTTATATTGTTAGGAGTCACAAAAATATAAATCAATACAAATTGTTGTAACGGAAATCCCACCTTCTCTCTTTCTTCATCATCATCACGAACACATTATATATATATGTCATATGTACACTCTCATCACGAAGTGCTTCCCCTACTATTCTCGATCTGATAACGCTGTTGCTTCGCCATTTCGTATTTCAGTTGTAAAATATATTTCAGTCGCTAATAAAATGTCATTAAAGTGGAAAGTCTCAAGTTCTTTCAATCCTCGTTCTGTATGCCTCACATCACAAATTCAGTTTTCACACAAAGTACCTTTTTCAAAAAGTAACGCCTGCATTGTTTGGCTTCAAGATTTTATCAGTTTTAGCAGTCCATTAAGCTATATAGTCAAAGAGGGAGAAGCACATATGCACATAATCATAGATTATTCAAAGTGAGAATGATTTGACCAATATAATTATTTCCACAGTGTAAATAGGTATTGTTTACAATTCTCACTTCTAAACCCAATACACAGCGTGCTAGGCCTAGAACTAGAAGTAAAAATGCAACGAAAACAGTCAGGCAGTCCCGAATTTTATTTTTACTAAATAAAATACGGTCGATATCTTCATTTTATTAGTCGCTCGCGGATAATCTTGAAATTATTACTTAAATAACTGAATTTCACGTCATACTTTTTTCCATTTCTGCTTCGAAACGTGCGATTAATCATTCATTGATTACACTTTGTGATGATACCGGAATTTAGGTGAGTACTTTTGTTTTAACCATGTGGCCCAACGTTACGCCGATTCTCATTTTTTGCTTTTCTCAGTTCTCCAGACTTTTGCTTATATTACAACAATTTTATGGTGATAATTTACCTAAATCACTTGTTTGATTTAACGCTTATTATGTTTGAATCATATTTGTGTTTCTATAGATATTTCGTATTTTTGGTCTTTTATTGTAGATCTCACCAATGTCATTCGTAAGTTCAGGCCGGAAAAGTTCAACGCCATCTATTTTGAAGAAACCTGGGCGACCGAGATCTTTTCCAGGTCATTCAGTTAAGTTCCAACTTGATAGTAATTTGAAAAGTTTATTACTGAGTTATATCAATGAGCAGAATCGAGATGCTTACGTGGAATTGATTCATAAAATTAAAGATGCTGGAGAAAAATTATCGGTTCGTTAGTAAAGTTTTCCATATTTAATATTTAGTCTATTTATGTTTTTTACTAATTCGTTTCTCCAAAACATTTTCATTTGCAGGATGATGAATTAGTGAAAATTATCTCCGAGGCAAAAGATTGCTTACCCATTCTCAATGAAGAACTACGGTTGTTTGTTCAAGTAATTCTTGTAAGTATTGTTGTTACGTGTTTGTCATTTTTTTTATTTCTCTTTGTTTGTGGACATTTTTTTTTTCAGTTGTTGAAATGGATTCATAGAAGCGATGAAGCGGTCCGTCAGTACAAAAATTTTGTTCTAGATTTGTGTTCTGCGCATAGTTATTACACACAGTTTACCCTACAGCAATTAGTTGCAACATTTTCAGAAGGTAATTATTGCGGTTTCTTCTTTGTTGTTGTTATTCACCATGTGTATGCGTCAAAATCTATTCTATTTCAGTCAATACCAATTCTCTTCACCAAGTTTGTTACCCATCAGAGCAAGAGGAAAAAGGTTTTCAACACGTTCATGAAGTCATCAAATCAATTCTGAAACTTATTCCAATGTAAGTACTTCTCTCACTTTAGTGAGATGTACCAGTACCTTGCTAATTGATTTCATTCACGTAGTTTTATTGTTACATTTTAGGTCAAAAACTGTGCTGCTGAATAGAATCAAACGAAAATTCCCGTTTCGAACTGAAAGTGCACGGATACACTTGAATTTCGTTCACAATATTTTAAATATTTGTTGTTACGAACCGCTTTTGAGAAGAGACATTCTAGTTCTTCTTTTTACCAAGTAAATCTCTTGATCAGTTTATTTTATTTTATCATAATTGGTTTTTGGAAGAATTCACGTTCTACCTCTCACTTTCAGATTTATTCATCTAGATACTATGTGCTCCAAACAAGACATAGAAAAGTCAGAGAATTGCGCCACAGTAGAATTGAAAGATTCTGGTGAATCTGTTTTTCCCATGGAAGTGGATGATGATGTTGATGCAGATGAAGATATGAAAAATGAAACCGCTCGGAAATTAGACTTTTGTATACATAGACTATGCAAGTACATCTACGCCGAATGTCATGACAAAACCGATACGTTAAAATGGGAAAGAGTGAATACTCTTTATCAGGACCTCCTTTTTGTTTTCGAAACTGTGATCATACCTACCTGCGGCTCTATCCATCTTCCATTTGTGATGCTCTATTTTATTAGTCTAAAACGTAAATTAACCGAAGACTTTATTAATTACTTATGGAACAAAGTTACAAATACCAACGTTGCTGGCGTAATTCGGCAGTCTGCGGTTTATTATCTTACTGGCTTACTATCGCATGCGTCCTTCGTTTCCGTAAGGTATGTACAAAAATATCTCAGTTGGCTTTCTCTTGATCGCGATGTATGCCCATGTTTATCTTTTGTTGTTTGTTTTCAGCATTGTAAAAACTATAATGCAGAATATGGCTTCATGGCTCCACAACTACATTAATGTTACGAATTGTAAAAGAGATACAGATACAAATGCTTTTATTAGAATTCACGCCGTATTTTATGCCACCTGTCAAGCTTTATTTTACCTAATAAATGCGAGGCATCGTGATTTAGTCTGTAATGATAAAAGTTAGTATTAGTATTTGTATTTTTGCTATCGACTTGTGTCGCTATAATTAAGAATAATTTATTTCTGTTGCAGATCTTAAATGCTTAGAAAATTTGAATTTGGGAAAAATCGTGAGTTGTTCGTTGAATCCCTTATTGGTTTGTAATCCATCGATCGTAAATTTTTTCGCTCGAATAACACGAAAGTATCAGCTGACCTATTGTTTTTCGTTGTTAAATGGTTGTGAAACGATTACCGCTGCTTGTTCAGATGGATGGTTAGATGGATGTTTTCCATTTGAGAGTTTTATGTTGAAAAGGTGAGCTATATTTTTTTTTTTTAAATTAAATATTTAGATTTAGAAAATGAATAAATTTTTGCTCGAAATGAAATAAGGTGACCCGATTTATTAATTTTTCCTAGATGGTTATTGCCGAAATTTTGAAAAATTTAGGTTATTATGAGTTTTGCGTTGGTTATCCAAGTTATAATTTACCTTTTTTAGTTCTGTGTAGTCTGGCAATGCTGAATGGTGTAGTATTAGTTTAAATGATTTATTAAGGAAAAAAAAGATTAGATCATATAATTAACATTTTATTTTTTCGGATATATTTCTGTCTCTGTTATTAAATTATAGTGTTTGTCAGTTGTGATAGCAAAAATTCATTAATATGTAAATATGTTCAGATTTAATAATCTGTCGATAGTTGTGTCGGTAATTATCGTAATAAGTTCTTAAAGTAACTCAAGTGCATAGATACCTATCCAAGATTGAATGTGACTCGTATTCTTTGGAGTATGAAAATTTAAAACGAAATTAACATTATTTGTTTAGTGCAGTGGTTCTCATATTTTTTTTGTTCATTCTTCCCGCCCCAGTTTAATAATTGTAGGTAGTAGGTATTGTGTCAATGTCGAAATTGTTTTGAACTCAATATTTTTGTAAGGTAGTTAAAGGGAAACACGGGGTTGGTTCAAAACAAACAGTTTTATTGTATAAGAAGATAATTGCACATGCATGAATAAAAAAAGTTAATTTGAAAATTAATTTTTAAAAATATGCTCTTAATTAGACCTGTAAAACTCCTAGGAGAATGTTTTTATTGTGGGTTTTTTTAGAGGTGGTAATGTCTCACCCCTCTGAAGTACGCGCCCCCCAGTTTGAAAATCACTGGTTTAGTGGGATCAGCGATTCCATCGACTTGTGATGAAATTTTATTGAATATCGAAGTACTCTATTGCCTTTTATCTCTACAGTGATTTAATTATATCTTTCGAAATTTTATAGTTTCGAAACGAACGTTTTGAAATTAGCAGAAAAACCTGTCCAAGTTTTTCGTTCTACCAAACAACTTTCTTTAATCTGACTAGACACTGGAGACCACGTCTTCACTTGGTTTCGTAAAAATTCGCGAGTTTATTTCGAAAACTTGACTCCCATCTTACCGAAACATTGTATTGTAGTTTTTTTATTGAATAAAGTAATCATGTTTTTATACAGGTCTATGGAAATGATGAATCCAATTCACCGACCAATCGAAAGTTTTTTCGACAAAGAGCTCTCAGAAAACAGTACGAGTGAAATTGAAGACGATTTCATTTCTGGATCATTATCGCAGTCGCCTCATGTTCCTGTGCTGGGTTCTTCGCCGTTTTTTGGTTGTTTGTCTGTCTAATCAGTTTTTATAATTTCATCCGAAAATATATAAACTATGATTTCGATTTTTTTTTCTCTTTAATATTTCCTTGATTTGTACGTGTAAATTGAGTTGAAAGTCCCTATTTTAAGACATTCCCCTTATTTTTTCTCACTAAGTATAAGTAATAATTTTCATGTTCCAAAAATTCTCTGTATTTGAGTAAAACTTAGTCGTAGGATTTTAGGTAGGTCTCAACCATGAAACTCATCAATTAAATATCTTCATCGAGTTCTTAATGAATTTAAAAAAGGGTCTCTTGAGAATTAAATGTTTTTTGACTACCCATTTTTCTGTCTAAAAATGTATTGATTTCTCTGATGATTGTCAGTGCCATATTTTCTTATTTGGAATTTTTTCCTGCAAAGGTTTTCCTCATCATTTATGTTTTAGGGTCATCGCAAATGATATTTGAAAGTTGAGTCTGAAATCAAATGTGACCTTATTGTTTGCGTCGTATATTTTGTAAAATTCGTGAAAACTGGTTTGGTTATAGAGTAAAATCGTACTGAAGCGTTGGATTATCGCAGAATTTTTATTTTTTGGATGTTATATTGTACCTTCTCTATTGCAGAAATATTGTATTTCACCAATCAGATACCTCGGAAGTCTGGAAGGGTCAAGGTGTGACGATTTTCTGCGGAAACTCAGTTTCCTGTATTGTTATATTATATTTGAAAATTTTCTTTAGGATAGCTTAGTGGATTTTAATCTTGGCGATATATTCCAAGAATTTGATTAGGGGTTGTTATTTCATAGTGTTATGTAGGAGCTCACATTCCGGTCACGTGTGTCGTAGGTAATTTATTAATTATTTTTCAAAATCATTTTAATTCTTCATTTCACCTAGTTGAAATCAAAAAATTCTATCTTTGCTGCATTATATTATTTTGTTTTCAATTTATTTAGTAACTTAATTTTATTATCAGTGCATTTATTGGTGTGGTATTTGTGTTCTGTAGTCATTGGTGAGTTTACGAGTACTTGAGCGAGTTGAGTTGAGAAAAATGATCATGCTGAATTTTTGATGGGCAAGAAAATTTTCCCAAGTTGGTATAAAGTGATACTATATTTTGTAAGATTAGTGTTAAACGTACCTATTGTGGATTTGAATTCTTGCGAAAGTGGCAATGAAATTCATGGTAGATGCTGACACATCCATGAAAAAAAAAAAAAAAATTCAGGGAAAAATTCAAATAAGTTACATCATTTTTAAACTCGTAAGAATTTTCTTCGTTCACTGATTCACTTATTAGTACTCATAATGATGACAGTGAAAAGAAAAAAAAGGATTGACTTATTTTTAACATTTTTTATAACTTGCAATATACCAGTGGACAAGGTTGTTACAGTCTATCAAAGTGCAATGTTGGCAAAGACATTGCCTAAAATTATTTTATTCCTTATCAGTAAGCACCTTTTTGAAAATGAAATTAAAACAAGAAATGACAAGGTGAATGAAACAGCAGACGTGCATTGCAATTGGTCATTATTCGTCTCATTATCGTTGGAGTATTTTATAACAACTTTCGAACCACTCGAATGCACTGTAGTCTTCGCAATTGGTGCAATGTGGAAATCTAAATCTCGCGTGTAAATCATCCAATCAAACAGTCCATAGCTTCCTGGAGAATAAATATTCCTTATGTTTCACTTTACAATTACTGAGTTATCCGGAAGCCCAAACCAAAATATTGCAGATAATTTGATCATTTTATTAATATTAGGCTTAATGAATAAACATCACTTTTTTCTTCCACTTTAATTTGTGATTAGCCGAAATTCCATTTAAATCAAGCCAGTTGTTATCTCGTAATTATTTTCTTTCAATTTTTGATGGTTTAATTTTCAAACCATCGTTCAGTTACTTTCTAATTAATCAGTTATACCTTTAAAAACTACAAAATTTACCTATGCACAATATTATAATTCTCTGTTATAGAGTCAAATTTGTTTTTCATTTTACGTTTTAACGAGTTCTTTAAAATTAAGAATCGTTTTTTTCTACTTCATTAAATTTAATAATAAAGAACAGTTTTTAGTCGCTGTAAAAGCGTGAAAATTTTTTTGCAGAATTCCACACAGATCGGAGTGCATAAATACAATCGGATTTTTTTCTCTTCATTAGTTGACAAAATAATGATGAATTTCCAGTTAAATAAAATATTTAATTAAAAAAGAATGCAGAAGTTTCAGAAGCCTGTTTTTTTCACATAGGTACGTAATTTCAATGAAAAATATACCAAAGTTTTAAATCAAGCTATAATTTCTGCAGTTACCTAGTGTAGAAATTGAAAGATTCTTCAAATTAAAGGAATTTTAAGCTTTAATTTGACCAGCAGGTGGAGTAAACTGAACGAATATCTATATTAATTTGTCAGTTTGTATTATGATTTTGAGATTAGAAAATAATTGTGAAAGACGTACTCAGTGGGCTTGTAATTTATAAATTTACATTTTGAGTTTCGAGGGGCTCATTTTTATGGAATATTTCGGCATATTGGTTTTGAATTCAATCGATCAACCGCAACGTAGAACTCAATGTTCGTTGGCTATTGAGATTATGAGTATATAATATTAAATATTTCAAATTTAATTACTTATTTTTTCGACTATTGTAGATGGTACTTGCCTAGTGTGAAATACAAAATTCCACGTAATTTGTCAGAGACTGGGACCAAATTTAAGCTGACTGAAACAAAAAACTGAAATGAAATCTTTTAATCTTTATGAGTTAATAATTATGACTGTGGTCTGAGTAGTCTGAGTGTTTCAGAACTCTATTGACTGAAATCTGAGTTATTAATTAGTTGTTACTTGTTACTTATTATCTAGACGTACTTTTTTTATGTATGATTGCAGGCTCTCTGGCACTATCGCGTTGGCAGCGACCTCTATTAACACTTTTTGCATTTTTACCATTAATTTTATAATGCGGTTTTCCTCCCGTTTCTCCCGATTCGACTAACGTAAAACAGCTTTCTTTCGTGTTTACTTCGACCAATTGCTCTCATGTGAGCAATAATTTTCAGTTGGTATTTAGTTCTTTCTGATTCTTCGGCAGTATTTCATTTATTCGAGTCGATGAAGGTACGTAGCTAATGTGAGGGAGTAGTGTTGTGTTGTTCCGAAAATAAATTGTCCGTTTGTTTGGTTACCTCCAATGGTTATTATGGTGTTCATCATATTTTGTTATTTCAGTGTTGGTTTTGTTTCGGTTAAGTTTTAGTGTAATTGAGATTTTTGTCGTTGACGATTGTCCGAATCCTTCATAAATTGGAAAAAAAAAGTAGTGTTGTTATTTTTGGATCGTCATAATTTATTGTCAAACAATAATTCGTTGAGATGTTAACGTTATGATCTGTGAGAGATCTTGAAACTGTATAATATTCAAATCAATTGGTTCTTTTAAAGTTCATCTCTTTTAATGTGATCCATTTCAAGTGCTGTCCGCATATCTATTATCAAAAGTTTCTTAGGAGGTAAGTGACCTAGATTTTCTGAATCTATAATTCTAATCTTGTTTTCTTTTCCACATCTATTTCTCTATAAACCTAATTTTCTTTTGTGAATATTTCTTTTTATCACTATGAAGAAGATGATCCCCCTTTTTTTCACGATTATAATTGTAATCTACATCGTATGTCATTATCAACAATGTCTGTTGAAGCTGCAAAAATATTCTATAATCTTATAGAAAAATCCGATTTTCTTGTTCTTTTTTTCATATTTTAGTTAATATTGGTGGATGCTCAATTAGTTTAAGAACATCCGACGACGGTACGTACATATTTTTTTGTTTGTAAGAGCTGTTATAGGACTGTAAATGTGATTCCGATTCTGTTGCTTATTTTTTTTACTTTTTTTTTTTGGAGCGAATCCAAATCACTTGCGTTCAAATTTAGGCTTCTCTTCTGTTTGTATTATTCCATCATCATTCTTAGGTACTTGAATTATTAATTTTGTGAAACAATAATTCTATCGTTTTGTGTATCATTTCTTCTGACGGGAAAAAATGTAATTTTCATGTATTATTAATGTTGATGAGGTACTTAGGTGGCAGCTATTTATCGAATATTGCTTGAATGTAAAGTCGTCTGTTTATAAATGAAATCGTTTCACTTATCGATCGTCATGTTTCTCAACAATTTATATAAAACATTGTCGTCCGATAAATAGTGCAACTGTAGCCTATTCGGTTTCAAATATATTTTGTTTAGTTTTCGGTATCGACTCGTTTCTGGTCAGACCATCTTAATTTTTTTTCTTGGCAGCCAAATGAGCTAAACTGTGAAACTTCCGTCTGTATTTTTAAACTTAAGAATCCCTCTGGATTTTGCTATGAAAATTTCATTTCAGCTCTTAGCCTTTGAGTTCCTTATCTATCATTGCACATGTTATAAAATTATAAAAAAGGCTGAAAACCTTCCAATAATTTAGGTTTATGATGTATCAGTCGATTTTAACTAAACATTGAACTATATGGATTGAGCATATAGTGATAAGAACGTGAAGGCAATTAAGATATATCTCTTACTTTAAGTATAATTGGAATTTTGAGAATAAGGTCCTTCCGCTTTTGCTATTTTTCGACGATATTTGACATTGTTCCTGCTTGAAGTCTCTGCAACATTAACTGAGAAATAAAATAATTGTAACCAAAATGAAAAATTTTCAGTATTCAATTAATGGCCGAGTTGCCGAGTTTTTCGTAGTAATAATCACCTTTCACCAGTTTTACTTATTATGTTACCTCTACCCGCACTGTACCGCCGTCCATCTTCTTTCAGTCCATATAGTTATATATAGTCAAATGCTTTGGATGTATGGATTGTGGATACCCAGCTGTATCTTGCCAATGTTTTAGTTTATCAAACGTGCCATGTGATTATGAAAATTGAAACCTGTGAATAGGTATAGATTTTCTGCACATACACAGTAGATCTTTTCTGTGTTTTCTTTTCAGTCCGTTTGTTCTGTGAATCTGAAGCTATCTCAGACCTTGCTGTGAATCTAGTGAAATCAATTCAAATCTATTCCTGTTTAGTATTTACCAGATTTTGTTTAATAATGTTGGTACGGAATTTCTTTTTTACCTGGGTATCAACTTCGATCATTTTGTACTAGATACACAGTAGCCCTATCTCACCCTTCAACCATATACATAATGGACTGAGCATACTAATAAAATGTTGAAGGCAACCAAATGAAATGTACATTCTATTCAGAAGTTTTTTTTCCTTATCAAACTGTACTTTTCACAGAATTCATCTACCATTAAGTTAATTAGGATTCAGCTATGAATCGAAGAAAATTCATTTACAAATTTTCTTCGATTCACCGTTGAATTAATCAGGATTCAGTGACAAATCGAAGAGAATTCATTTACAAATTCTTTTTGATTCGTCACCGTTAAATTTATTAGGATTTGTCGCCCTTAAATTAATTAAGATTCAGCGACGAATCGAGAATTCATCTACGAATATTAAAAAGGAATAAATGACGCTATTTAATTTTAAAAACACTTTCATTTTGTAAAATGACAATGCAAATCCCACCAAATTATTTAATCAATTGACGTATGATATTTGATAAATCCTGAAAAATGAAAACTTTTGAATGAAATGTATGCCTTCATGGTGTCTCCATATAAGCCAATGTTAATTTTATTAGTATGCGCAATCCATTATGTATATGGTCGAAGATCTCACCAATGTTAATGAAATGGGCTATGATTACAAAACTCATAAGTGGGCATTGGTTTACTGTACATGTGCATTGGGTCTTTCTTCATCTGATTTCAAAGCCATTATAGATTCACAATACCAACAGAATATAAACAGATGCAAAAAAGGCCTACTGCACATGTGCAGTAATCTTATGCCCATTTATAGGTTTCAAAATTTTATTATGGATTTTTGGTAAAAACATGAGGCATTTGCGACAACAGTATGTGCATTTGCCATACATATTTCTTTTTTCTGCTCCTCAGTATTCAAATTCCCTACTAGATTTAGCTTCCCTCAAAAATATTTTCAAAAGCTCGATTAAGCTCAAACCAAACTTAAATTGAAAAATACAGTAATTTTGCCATATCTATGGATCTTAAACTTTCGTTTGATATGTATAAAGATGTACTTTTGTTTGACTATTAATGCATTAACGCGGGAACAATAACTATTATAATAGTAATAATAATATATTAATACGTATAGTAATATAATAATACCTAATATATATTAAAAACATAAATACTAAACATTATATAAAAAACTAAATATAAACTAATATAAGAAACAAAATTATGCACCTTCTGTAGACCGAAGCTAAAAAAAATTGTTGGAAACAATAGAGTCTATCTATTCTAAATAAGAAAGACATGTCTTATGAGTTGATGGATTAAAGGGAGAGGAATAGGTAAATATTCACTCTATTCAACGAAAACTGCATCCAAAATGGTTGGGGTAGATGTTCTTGAAATTCTTAGCATTATGGTATAGTGTTATGAGAATATGGATGATTCTGGGTGCTGTTCTGGCTCATCATTTTTCTTCAAATTGGGCAGACTCAGTCAACTTGCCAAACTAAACAGTTCTGCCAAATTTGAAGAAAATTGCTGAACCAGAGCAGCAGCCAGAATCATCCAAAATTTTCATAGCATGGTAACTTCATTCTATAAATTTCAAGAATACCCATCCTTTTTGCACTAATATATTTTGCTTGATGTAGCTGTGAAATGTGACTGTCTCTGTGATGTCTTGTCTTATTTGGAATAGACTATATTTTTGTCCTATTTCAATTTTTTCTTTGCGTCTATATCAATAAATGTGACGAAAAGATGAAATTACCAGAAATTACATATAGTTTTCCCTGAACAGTTAATGGGGTATGCACATAATTATTTTAGAAGTTCTCTGCTATTATTCCTTGGTTGCAGTCATGAACTGAATTGATAATTGATAGCTATTGATAACGCCACTTAAAATACACAGGCTATGTATTAACTCTTATCGATTGTCAATTCAGTTCATGATCACAGCATGGAATAGCTGGATAGAATTGCATGAAATTTTCTTGAAAAAATTGTGTCATTCTCAGGAAGGTTTATAGCCATCGTGGAAGTCTTAGGTACCTACCTACATATAGTGGCAGAAATAACCCTGCTCTTTATATTTATTTTAGCTTTAATTTCTCACGACCTGGTCAAGAGGACAGTGGTAGATTCAGAGGGCACTTGGCCGGCTGCTCCTTGTCCGAAAAATAGTCGATGATTAACGCGACTTTGTGTTCTATATTCGTTGGTAAGGAGAAGGTGGTATGGGTAGAGATGATTGAAGGAGCAAAAAATTTGATTCCGTATTTTACCCCTCCACTCAGAAAATCCTGGATGCGCCTCTATAAAAACCTAAATTAGTTACCAAGATCAAGAGTTAAAAGCTAAGAACTGAATACTTGGTAATTGGTTTTGGTTTTGGGAACTAAATCATAGTCAAGAATTTTTATTCCCTGGTTAAAACATCTACGCGCGTGTATGCAGCTTGCAAAATACATTATAAATTGCTTTTGTCTTACATGTATGTACCTGTGTATGTAGATAACGTTAGAAACTTATTGCGATGCTACTGGCATTGTATCAAAAGCTCTTATATTTTTCATGAGACAAACGTTGAAA
This sequence comes from Ericerus pela, assembly GCA_011428145.1. NCBI lineage: Eukaryota > Metazoa > Arthropoda > Insecta > Hemiptera > Coccidae > Ericerus > Ericerus pela. The sequence goes on from WOFM01000392.1 coordinate 164,351, forward strand.
TTTTAATAGCAATTTAATCAACTTAATGTTAGCCTACCGTAACTTTGAACGTCAATGTTGAATGTTTGGAGCTGACAGAGTTTCATCATTCGATTCTATAGACATTTGCGTGGGCGATTGGAAAATGTTATGTCCCCCTTGTCGAAAGGAAATTATAATGAAAAACCTTTGATAACTTTTTTCATATTTATGTTTTGTTTGTTCATATAAATACCTGACTACTTTGGTTATTTGTTCATAGTCTAAAATACTGCGAGGAACAGTCTGTTAACCTCGATGTGATGCGATGCAACGCCTTTAAAAAAAAGTGAAATCAAATCTAAATTAGAGGGTTAAAAAATAAATTAAAATTGCTTTTCGTATGTAGAATCGTAAAAATTTTTTTTTCTCTTATTCATGAACCATTGAGTAATATTTAATTGAGAAAAAAAAGGCCCAAAATTACATTCAATGTGGGATTAAAATTATTTGTTGTGCTCATCTTTTCTATTAATCCAATAGCTCTTGTAAGTGATAATTTATTTTGAGAGAATAATCGAATGGGTTTTAGATTACCAGTCATTAAGATGCACTTAAAAAAACCTACTTAAAAACTCGTGAACCATTAGCAGGTAGCGATCGTTTATTTAAAATTATGGTATCGTAGACGAGAAGTAGCTTATGACCTTATTGTATTCATAATACCAGCAGGGTTTGCTAACAGAAAACGCTAGAAGACCTTGAATAACTCGAGTGAAAGACAAAAAACGAAAAGCTACAAGTTGTAAGCAGGTAGATACGTTTATTCCATGAGTATTAAAGTTTTCTGGAAGAGGAGATGTAGATTTTTTTGTGGATTAAGATGTACTCGTACCTATCTTGTAATAATACTGCAGGATTTTATTATCTGATTGCTTTGCTTAATACTACTTTCTATGAATAGTTTTAACAGGTATTCAAAATACTGACGAGTAGTTGGTGTCTGAATAAAATTGTGAATTTTATTGGTAGGACAACGTGTACGTTCTTAACTTTGAACTGTAATTCACCCGTTCTCATTTCGAATGTGAGAGCTGATAATGGAATCCAGTGGTTATTCTAAAGAAAATTTGAAGCCGTCCAAGGTGACATTCGACAAAAAATACTTTCTCTATGATAGGAACAAACTTATTTCTAATAACAGGAATCTCAACAATTGAAGAAGTTGTGAACTGTCAACGGCATAAACTGACTTGAAATTACCTAAATTGGTCGGAAATGCCCGTTAGAATGGCCACTAATGACATCATTCTCAGAACCTAGAGTATACAAAATTATTTTGTTTTCGAATGACAGACCCTAAACGAGATTATGTAAAAGCGAAAGATCAATACTCGTTTTGTGACGCCGAACTACGTTTATTAAATCGGCTGAATCCGCACAGTACTTTTGACTCATCGCTAGCGAAGGGACCGACTGGGGAGAACCGACTTACTTAGTCTTAAGAACTGTTTCTCTTAGTTTGTAGAAAAATTTATAGGTTTTTTTAATTTTTTAATGTAGAATTATGTCTCTTACAAAACGGGATGTGCGCACAACTTCCGACGCTCGAAAACAACGTAAAACACGTATTTCAGTAATGGAAATCCGGAAGGTAATTCTGAGAATGTTGCTTGTATTTATTTTTATGTCTTGTTGATACCAATCATTGTGATTACAAAATTAATTGGAAATCCTTAAAAATTTTGAATCCCAAATGGGAAAATTCACAAACGCGAAAGTTCAAGAATTAGCAATTTCACATTTCCCTATTGATGAATGTACCTGTATATTGAACATCTTACTCCAAAAAAATTTTGAAAACTTTAAGTAACAAATTTATAAAAAAGCACCATTTGTTTTTTCTGCCTGAAAAATTGAGAAAATTGACGATGGTTTCAGTGGAAAGGGCTTAAAAAACTAAGAGGAGGGAAATGAGAAAATTGAAAAATGTCAATTATTTTGTGGTAAATTATTAAGAATTGTTGGGGCCTTGGTTTGGTTATTTTTGAATTCTTAAACATTGGAATAGGAGAATTCAAAAAACTAATTTTTAAGAAATCATGAATAAAATATGTTAAAAATTTCAATACTGTCCTGTTACACAATCCATATCAGTGAATCATGTGTGACTGTTGGCTAATTCCAAACACTTCTTGTAGGGATGTTTCCCTCACCTCCTCTATTCAGGGCTTGGCCCCGCATCAACAGATAAGTTGTGGACCTAGTCCGCAACCCAAATTATTAGTGCAATGCATTTTAAACAAAAATACGTTTTCTATATGTACTCATACAGATGATATGCATCTACATATGCATGTAGACATAAAATGGAATGGTGAATATTTAAATATTATGTACTCATTGGTACAGTGCGTGTCATGGTCCGTATATAGTACCACCTTGCCTCAGGACAATTGCCCCAGTAAGCTTTGTGCATGGATAGACAATAAACAGCCTGGCTACCAGTACTGAGAAACAATTTGGTTGCCCTACATGCAAACCACCTTTTGGTTCCATGAACCAAGTGTGGGTAGAGTTACCTACACCTCTCTAGAAAAATACATTTTATCGATCCTACTCTGGAAGGGGTATGAATGTTGTTTTTTCAGTTCAAACCAGAGCATTGAGATGGGTAATATTTAGGTTAGGACTAAAAAATTCTTGATTTACATTAAAAGACAGTTCAATTTCAGTATTTTTAGTCAGACATTATTTATTGATATGATTTGAATAATAGGTAGGCCAATGTTGTTTGTTGTTCTTACCGATGCATACGGAGGAGATTATATGTTTGGTATGTCTATCTCTAGAACTAATGGAATTTCATTTGCTCAGAACAAGTGTCTTACTATATAGATTTTAATGAAAATAGGCTGAAAATGTTCCTGACCATCTGGAGAATGTCCTAGGCTATTCACATTTGAAAATTAAAAAAAATTTAAGGCTATAATTGAAGAAAATGAGAATTTAATGATTGAAAAAATTATTGTTATAAATAAATTTTGGTATATTCGCCAATAAGAGCCACTCATTCACATTAACAGTTTTTTTTTCTTTTTTTAAATAAATAAAATTTATTATTATTATTATTATTACTATTATTAAATTATTATTAATCATTATTATTATTATTATTGTTGTTGTTGTTGTTGTACCTGTGGTGTACAAAAATCCCACAATAAGCGCATCTACAGTCGAAGTACAAGAGGTTCAAAAAGTAATATTAAAGATGAAGATTTGCGGACACATACTTTGTTTCCAATTCTGAACAACCAAATAACTGGAAAAAAAGAGAACAATAAAAGATATAACTTCAAACTGATACAGTAGTCAGATAGAGTAAAGTGATAAAGACAAAATGTTTTAAGATCCATCTTCAATCAAAGTATACTTTTTTTTTACCTTTGACTGCTAATTTTAACCTCAAAAACATGAAATTTGGAAATTATCGATAGTTATCATTAACAGCATCACTTGTTATAGATGTTGTGAACCAAGAGAGATCAAGAATTGTAATAAGAAATAAAGATTTACACAATGTAACGTCTCAGAAGCATGTGTATTTACATCAATCATGTATGATGACAGTAAGTACAGATTGAATGAGATAAACAAAGATGTATGTAGACAAACGAGTGAGCGGTGGAAATGTATTACAGTGTAGCCACGAGTAATAATATAAAAGTATGTTAAATGATAGAGTGTTCTTAGGAGTGTGAGGGGAGAAGGATTGGTGATCTCAACACTTGTTGATAACTAACGATAGTCATTCTTATCGATAGTTATATTGATAACTACCCAATCTTTAGAAAATTGACGTAGCCTACATAGTGTTGAACTTTTTTTCTCTCAATGTGTGAAAAAAAAAGTTTTTTTTTCTTCATCTTGCTTTAAGCCTGTTGTCTAAAGTGGGAGTCAGATCTTACTCTTTAGTGCATAGTACCTTTATCTAGTTTTAGAAAGTGGTATTCGTTACAAAGGAACAAATTGGATATGAGGTGGAAAGAAAATGTAAAATTTGTTTTCAAAGAATAGAACTGACTTCAAAAAAAAATCAATAAAAATCCACTAGAAAGTGAAAAATAATTATTTTGAAATTTTTCCAGCAAGATCTAGGTTTAGGGACTAAGTTTGCGGGTAATCGTCTTAAATTTTGGATTCTTTAATAAAATTGAAAGCATCCATTTATTCGTTTTATTCGCAACACTAATGAGAAGTCGTGAGTCTTATAAATCCAAAATTTTCACGAAGTGTATATTAATATCCGCTTAGTATATCAAAACTATTCAATCTCCAAAAAAAAAAATATATATTTTTAAAATATTTTTTTTGTGCTGCGAAGTGATAAAATAACCTACATGGCTAACATGAATAAAATTAAATTTGTGATTGTTTCCGACTCAAGCAATAGTGACCCAAAATCCAGCATCATCTCAGTTAGAGCAATGCAGGCCTATGACGAGGAGGACTGGTGCCTTTTTCCAAAAGAAAATTCAGCACTGATTTCGCACCCCATCCTTGCGGCAAACAAAGCCATTAAAAAAGCAAAAAATGCCATAAAAAATGGGGCCAACGAAGGACAGTTGTAGTCAGTCTCACTCAAGTACAACTGAAAACGTATTTTGACAGCAACGGAAATTGACATGGGGCGAAGAAATCCTGGAGACAATGTCATCTCTACCAAAAGACTTCGACTACGAGCCACCTAAGATCCAAAAACCAGTACAACCCACAACAAAGCAAACACCACAACCAGAGCAATAACCCAGACCACTGCAAACAATCATCAAAGACATAGTCTTAGAAAAATTCAATGGCAAAACTGCAAACCCACGTAATTGGATCAAAATATTCGAGTATGAATGTAGCAGGATCAGAATACCCACTGATCGGTACCACAAAGCATTACGCCTATTCCTCGAAGGCCCAGCTGAAAATTGGTACACTGCCACATGCATAACAATGATGTCAAACGATTGGAATTTCTGGAAGAGCTCCTTTGCCGAAACATTCAAAAACAAAGGTTGGAACGACGTAATATATGCCTATAGTTACACATATATATCCGGTTTGATATCCGATTACGCATTAAAAAAATTAAAATTAATTGTCGAGGTAGATCCGCTAACGAGCGATAACATTAAGTTAAACTTAATTGTACATGGCTTACCGCAGTGGGCCAGGGGTAGGTTAGAAAGAGGGGAAGTAAACACCGTAGGGAAATTACTAAAAAAAACTTAACCAATTTGAGACACCGACCACCAAACAAAACCCAAATAATAATAATAATATAAAACAAAACCCCCCACGTTGGTCAAACTCCGCATCTGAACCATGTGGATACTGCTTAAAAAAGGGATTCAGACAAATTCATTTAGAATCTGAATGTCGTGTAAAAAAAGCTGATGAAGATCGCAAAAGAAATAATAATAACAATAATAGAAATGAAGAGCGTAAAGAACGCCCCTTCAAAATAAATTCAACTGAAGTGACGGAAATCCTCGAAAATGAGCAAAAAAACGAGTAATGCTTCCACTCTAAAAATCGAAGGAAAAACAAAAAGGGCCCTTTATGACCCTGGCTCAAATACTTCGGCAATTACAAAAAAAACCTTCGATAATCTCAAAGATAAAAAAATTATTCCTGAAAATAAAGAATTTTATACAATGAGTGGAAAGGGCAACATAAAAGAATCTACAGAGATCAGAGTAAAAATATTCGATATAGGAGACAAAATAAAAACGAATATCGTCACAAATAATAATTTTAAAGATGATATGCTTTTAGGGCTAGACGCAATAAAGAAATTCTGTTTAAACTGTGATTATAAAGGAAATGTCACCCAAACATCGCTAAAAATTAGAAATAAAAATAATAACGAAAAAGCTACAATAAATTGGAACAAAAATATACCAATCCAACTTTTCGAAGCAAAAATGTCTCACTTCGATTATACGAAACAACAACGTATTAAAAATATAATTGATAAATATGGTTCAGTTTTTGCCAAAGATCAGTACGATGTGGGGACAGTTTTGAAATTTGAGGCTCATATAACGTTAGTGGAGAATAAATACGTCGCAAAAAAACCATATCGGTGCTCATTTGCCGACCAAAGGGAGATCAAATCACAAGTTTCTGAGTTGTTACGCCACAGTATGATCGAACCATCCTGCTCACCCTTCGCCAGTCCTGTCACCATGGCTTTCAAGAAAACCAGGGATGACAGAAAAAAGGAGAAAGTGAGGATGTGTATCGACTTCCGTGAGCTTAATAAATTAATGGTCCCAGAGAGCCAACCGTTCCCTCTCATTGACGATTTAATAGCTCGGACGAGGGGGTGTGGCTGGTTCACCACTTTGGACATCAATAGTGCTTTCTGGTCTATACCAATCCGCATAGAAGACCGATATAAAACTGGATTTGTCACGCAAGATGGACACTATCAATGGTTGAACATGCCATTTGGCTTAAAAAACAGTCCCGCAATTTTCCAAAGGATAATAACAGTGATCATTTGAAGACTTAAACTAGAAAAATTTTTTACCATTTACATAGACGATATTCTAATATTCTCCAAAACATTCAATGAGCACCTCGACCACATAGTACGTCTTATAGAGGCTATTCAGAGTGTTGATTGGAAGTTAAAGTTTACAAAATGCCATTTCTGCAACAAATCGGTAAAATATTTGGGCCACATTATTAGCGAAAACGAGATAAGTCCATTAAACGATAACTTAGTATCGATAAAAAAATTCCCAACGCCAAAATCAAAAAAGAATGTTAGACAATTCTTGGGAAAAATTAATTTCTATCATAAATTTATTCGGAATGCCTCACAAGTTTTAGAAGTATTTCATAGAATTTTATATATGTATGCGGTAAAGAGCTCCGACTTCAATAATTCCAGTCCCTAGACCTAGATCTTACTGGAAAAATTTTAAAATAATTATTTTTCACTTTATAGTGCATTTTTTTGCTTTTTTTTTTGAAGTTGGTTCTTTTTTCTGAAAAAAAGTTTTTCAACGACTTCGTTTCAAGCGTTAGCGGCAATATTACTTTAAAACTAGTAAGTAGTTTGTTGATTTAAAAATAGCTCTAAAACTACTTCATCGATTTTGAAAAAAATTAATGGGACCATCGTGGGATCATCGTTTATTATTTAAAAAAATTTCATCCAAATCGGTGCCCAATTTGAGAAATTATACTGTAACAAACATGAAAAAAAAAAATCAAAAAATATATGTATATACGGATTGAATTGATAACCTCCTCTTTTCGAAGTCAGTTAAAAACTAAGTTACTTAAAAATATTTCAGTGTATAAGTTAGTTCACTAATCTTTTTTTGGGGGTTTTCATTTGAAACATTGTTTGTTATCTACGAATTTGTTTAGGCTATTTTTATCTTTGTATGAGGAATTGTTTAATCAATTTTTTTTTTCTTTTTAATATCATATAATAGGGAAATTTCGTTCGCTGGTTAATCAAAATGAAATCGTGACGAATAGATTATAAATTGTAAGCGTCATAATTGATATGTTTTTTGTTTTTGTTTTTTTTTTTCTTATGTTTTGTTTAATTTTGCAGAATGTAGGAACTCCAGTGAAAAATGTAGTGAAAAATGTGAAGATCATAAAATTACGCATACAAGCCGCGTTAAATCAGAGCTTATATAAGATCTTAGTAGTCAAAGACAGAAAGAAAAAAGATAAAGTGAAGAAGGAGGGGACGGGGAGAAGAGAGAGAGAGAGAGAGAGAGAACGACATTATGCAACTTTTTTTCGTAATGAATTGGATGTATCCCCTTTTTTTCTCTTTCCTACCACTTCTTTCTTGCTTGATTGTAACCGTGTATATGCATTTCTTCATCAGATGGCTTTCCAGAAATGGAAACGCGGTTAAAAATTATTTTTTCTGTAATTATTTTCACTATTATAATCATAATGATGATGATCTTACCAATGCTACTCATTACTATTATCCTCATTTATGTCTGTGTATGAAGAAAGTGAAAGTAGCTCGATGGCTCTCCAATGCACTCGGCGTACTTCTTTCGGGGTAGAATCTCCATTTCCAAAAATAGATCATTACGCTGCCCGTCCTCACTCTCGGTGACACGCAAAAAAATATCGTTTCACAGAAAATATTGAAAGTGCTCGCGTATTCGCCTGAAAAGTGGGTTGAACGTACATTAAATAAAGATATTTAGGTAATTATTTATTTTACCGAATTGAGTTCGCTTCATTTGGGGTTGATATTTGTGCGAAGAAATGTTCACCCACTTCGCTGTTAAGGGTGCTAGTTGGCCTAAGTTTTCAATTTTTTGAAAAATTTTCTCGATTTAAAGTGGCTTTAAAAACTTGTTTGTTATCTGGTTATATAACGTACCAGAATCGCATTCGAAAGTCGACGAGATAGTTTCTTGCTGTTGTTTCATGTTACCCGTGCTTCGAAATTGCGTGGTACTAATTTTTTCTATTTCGTGCCTCGTTGTCTGTGTTGGTTGTCAGAATATTAAAATAACGTCAGCAATTGTTTCGCCTATCGCTGTGAGATGTATACCAACTTGTCTGATTCCTCTTCGAAAAACAGTTTGGGGTCTAATTTGCTGTTTAAAAAATCTATGTTCCATGATTCTGAGAGCATAATTTTTTTTAAAGACCAAGGTAAATGTGAAACTTCGTTTGAAAGTCAGAATAAACAATGTCGGAAATTTTTTTGAGTGTCTGGTCAGTAGGATCGATTTTGAATTCTTTCGTCTTAATTACAATTGAGTATTGGCTTAATTATATTAAATATTTTTATAATTCAACAAATATAGTAAAATTAAAAAATTTTCCATTAGATGTATAATTAATTTTTTTTTACAAAGTATTCTTATACCATACTTTGTAAATTCGATAGATTGATAAATCTTTGTATGTTGGTCAGATAATGTTATATACTTGTAAAATAAACAAAAAATATTAATTTTTTTTTTCTGCCATTCATTTTTTTATTTTTGTTTTTGTTTTTTATAGTACGTAGTGAGAATAAGGGTGCCAGCTAAAATAGTAAAGAAAACGCATAAAGCAGTGGCTTTTAACTTTTACTATCACTTTAGGAATCATAGAATGAAAACTAAAATTCATTTTGACGCTCTCCCGGCCCTTAAATTCTTTTTTCGCATGAAATTCTAACGATTAGAACTGATCTGTTTTCCGTGTCTTCCTAAAAATAATCTCAAAGGCCGTTTTTTGACTTTTCACGAAACACCTGTTGTCTGCTGATCACAAGTTGGGATTAGAACCACTTATGGCCCTGACGTAAAGCTTTAACTCAGTAGTAACGCCCTACTTCGATGAGTGGAAGCTTCTCTGTGTATTCTATGTCAATGTCATTTCTAGTGCTAATTGTAAAAGAAATAGGATAGGTAATTTACACTCATGTCATTTATCCACTTGTATAATTTCTTAAATAGCGAATATGTCAACAACAAATATAAAAAGTATCCAGCAATTGTAATATTTGTGACTTGAAAACATCTCATTTTTTTTACTTTTAGTGAAATAATTAATCATCAAATTTTTTGCGAAACTTAAACTTTCTAGTTTGCTTGCATTCTCTAAAAATTATGTGATGCAGGCCAATTACAATATTATTTCTTTGTTTTTCCGCATTTTCCTTTTTTATGAAAATAATGATGAAAAACGAATTTATCAGTTAAAAGCTAAACTGCGGATAAAACAATATAATTTACGGTTCCCATGTTTCTCATTTTTCAAGTAGGTACCTATATCAGTTTACTGCAGGTTTTTTTTTTGCTTCTTTTTCTCTTCACAATGTATCCTTTCTTTTATCGATAAGTAGGCCTACAGGTTTTTTCTCTTCATGGTTATCGTATGTTAATGAGGTTTCGTTGACCTTCAACTCAGTCGAGTCGTTAGCTCTGAAGTTATACTACTATAGTAAATTTTTTTTCTGAATTCTATTTTTCGTTATCAAATCATTGTCTCAACACTATACAGTTGAAGTGATAGACAAATATTAATACAGATTGCTCATATTTTCAAAGAATTTTTTTTAACGTATTTGTGGGGGGAGGGGAGTGGTGTTACTTAGTCTTCCGGAAAATTCTAGGAATAATGAAAGAAAAATGGATAAAATAAAGTAGTGAGTAAGAGAAATTATTATTATCCTATTTATTGTTTTGATGTTGGCATAAGGATTTTGTATTGCATGTACGTGCTAATGAATATTACAAAACATTTATGATACTTATTCTCCAAACTGAGTGATACATTAAACTGTAATAATATTAAAGGGATGCGGGTTTCGGGGCTAATGAATTTGAAAAAAAATTTGTGCTTTTCATATTATTCAAAAATTTCCACAACTATTCATTATCTTTCTACAATATCGAAGGGTCCACTGATGTTTGAAAACTAAAGCTTTAAGATTGTAGAAAACGTTTTCCATTCAAACATGAATTTTAATAGCATCATCAGCTTTGAAAGTGGATAGTAAATGTAATCGTGTAGGTTAGTAAGTATGCATTCAAAGTTATCAATCATTTGCTGTAAAAAATATTTACCTCCGATTGGCATTCAAACGTTTCAAATTTCAATGTTTTCTAGGCTTTCAGACGAAACATAAACAAACAAAAAACCTGCTATTATAATAATTGTTCAAGTAGTAAAATTTTTGGTCAAACTTATTATTAGAGCTTTTCTTCAGATAGCAACTGGTAGTTTTGTAATAACGTAGCGTAAAAGTACGCAACTATTCTTTATCTATTTTCAATAATTCGATGTTGGAGAAACAATTGAACATTTTTTTCAATCATTTCAACTTTAATTTACATACCTTCTATAGTCTCTTCAATATTTGAAAATCAGCGGCAAATACATTTTTATTGATGTCCTTGGATAAATATTTAAAATACAATTTTTCATCATAGATTTCCTCAGTTTCACTTTACTTTGCACCTTCATTGCTGAGAACAGCTTGAGTGTTGGTATATACTTTTTTGCTATTCTCACCTTGTATAATCTGTGTTCAAAATCTGGCAGCCTCATCCAAAAGACTTGTACAATTTTATGGCAAGTGACTAATTTCGAATTAAATGTAGTGTTTTAGCAGTGTAGTTGAAAAGTTGATAGCTCTGCGTAAACTTGACTATGAATTTGGTGAAAATTGCGAGAATCAGTTTTTGTTGTAGCCAGAAACAAACCGTAATGAGTTGTTTAAAATCGTTACCTTATTTTGTATTTTTGTTGTCTAATGAGATATTTGAAATTCCGCGAACGATGGAAAAAGAGAAGACACTTGTAACATTTAATGTTAAAAATTAATCATCTGAATGAGGCAAATTTTTGTGGATGGAAAATTACTTCGGACGATGTGTTCGTCGAGACATTGAAATTTAGTTGATTATTAATTTTTATTCAGTCTTATTGACGTTCGTGGTATTGGGATGGTCAAGGCGTCCAACATTGAAAATGTGACCTTTATTCTGTATCATCGTACTGTTTTAACGACTTCCCATCAAACTTGTGTACAACCCCTTTATAGCAGAGTGGTAATTTTATCGATCATATGAAGAAAATAAAATAAAAATCATGCTGCCTGGTGCTTTTGTAAAGAAAAACTGGTGAAATTTTTTCAACCACGACGACAAGTAACTTAGCCATGAATTTCATCCATCAATTTTGTCTGGGCAAACCCCATTCTGATTTAAAATTTTTTATTTGTAAAAAAAGTTTTCGTAATAATTATAATATATTTACTATAAATTTACTGAACTTTGTCGTAAAATATCCGTGAAACGTGAATTCCCAACCACATATGACACGATTACGATGAAAAATTTATGAATTCAGCGAAATTATTTCTGTTTGTTTGGTTATTTTTCGATTATTAAAGAATTGGTGTAAATGAAAAAAGTTTTGGCAGAAAAGTGAGAATGTATTATAGCCATAAACGATTTCGCAACGTGGATTTTTCAACTATATGTGAAGGTATTAGAAAGTCAACCCCAATAGACCATAGATATTGGGTCAGAAATGTTTTTGGATTTGTCCTTGATTTATAGCTGTTTGTCAATCGCTTAAATTGGGTTCATTTTGCGCCTCTTTGGGATTATCATTTCTCCTATTGTTTGACGATTTGAAATATTACCCATCACCTTGATCTCCTTTGTGTGTACGTCCTGACTTTTGTCTTGTCCCTCTACTTTAATTCGGCGGATATACTCGTACGTTAATTTGAAAATTCCATTTCATTAAAATCTTTAAGTAGTTAAAAGAAGATCAGATCTCGTTTTCCTCATTTACCATTACTGTATATGCTGGAGGTTTCCAATCTTTTTTAACCTACGGGGTCAACTGATATTAACATTACTTATTCTTATAAGTATACACTTTTATTGCAGTCATTAACGCGTCGTAGTTCTTGTACTAACATTTTGGGGGTGCTAAAATCAAGTTTGGTTATCAGTTATCTCTTATCAAGGTTTTCCTGTAACCAATTTTCTTTGTGTGATAAGCATCTATGATCAAAGAGGATTTCAGGAAAAGTGTTGAAAACAAAAGTAACAGGACTTCTCCTTTTTTGAATTTTTTTTTTTTTAAATAAAATATACAATCTGATTAATCCACTCGAAAGATGCAACGTGAAAATAAAACAAGAAAAAATAAAATTACAAAAAATGTTTTCATTTGTACAAAGATTTGGAAATTAATTGCTGGGGTGAAAGTCCATGTCTTATAGTAAGGAGCAATTGAGAAGCTTGTCAGTTGGTTGATTTAAACATCATTACATACAACACCATCCTAAAAACATTTATGATAATCTATGATAACACAAATAAAAATATTCTCTTTGTTTTAAGTTTATTTTTAATAGGAGGAGTTTTATGGGTTTTATAGAAGTTTACTTAAAAAAATTCAATTTTACATGACATAGATGAATATAGGCCATATAGAAATAATAATTAATATTGGAAATAGATTTTTTTAAATATGGTTTTATAAGTGTAATATGTGTGGAGTGAAACCTAGCAAACTCTGTTGTACTCAAGAGAGGGCAAAATCCTTGAAAAATTGATTTGAATCAAGAATCAGAAATCACTCAGTAAGAAGTGATTTGAATCACAAATTATGAATCCTTTAGAGCAAAGTGATTCAAATCACAAATCACAAATAATTTCAGTCCAGAGATTAAAAGTGATTCACACGAATTATTTCCTATTAAACACAAATTCTCAAAGTCTCAAATGTTAAGTAATTCTGTTTGACCTTGATATGGGAAAAAAATTTTCAACTTTCCAGCAATTTTTGATAAAAAACTGTTTTATTGAGGAAAGTGAGAGGAAAAAGTTCTCTAAAGAAGCTGTTTAATTTTGCAAGTATGAAATTCAAAAAAATTTTTTTTAATAAGTGCCGAATTTCCCAAATTTCTGGAAATTTCTCAAGAATCAACTGACTAGAGAAATAGAATTTATGATTCTTTGTTCAGTTGTTTTGAAATGACTGATTCGAATCACGAATTCTCTGTTTCTAATTGTGATTTGAATCACAAGTTACAAATTTTTTTCAGTCCCAAAAAAGGATTTGAATCCCATTTTTTTACAAATCATTCTCACTCATGTTGCATTCTCATAGAAACACATAACCTATCCCGTAATTGCGATCCTAGCACTTTGGCAAAGCTTCAGCAGCAAACTTAGTAACTATTTATAGGTCTGTCCATATACAAGCCAAAAATAAAGTCCAAATTCTATTCCCAAATGGAGTTAAATAAAAGTGTATAAGAAAAGTGTTTGAAAACGAGTCAATAGTATAATGTAGAAGTAAGCCATATTTGATTAAATAAAAAAGTACCATCTAGAGACATACAGCTGAAGAAATGTCAAATGCTCCATACGCACTGTGGTTTAAAAATATGTGAAAGAAAGAGAAGAAGCAACTTCAGTTATACATTCTGCGTATTTAAAATTGCGCATATTTTGTTGTGAAAACAGACATCTCATACCAATACACGTACACACACATGCACATTAACAAATAACGAGTTTCTATCTTTCACATGTTTTTGATCTAGTGTCGAACATCTCTTTAGCTGTATGTCTCTGGTGCTACCCTGAAAGTTCTAGTGGTAAATAAGTTATGTTAGTATTAGAAAAAGTCTGAAAAGTGATGTCTCAGTTCTGAAGTAGAACAATTTAAATATTTCTTCCATGGTAAATGTATATTCTTCAAAAGTGTCAATTATTGTAATGGCTGTCATTCAAAAACCAGTTGACCGATTTTGCTCAAATTCAATACCAAACCAGTCCTTAATCCTATACTATAATACAAGCAATAATTGTATGTATTTGTGTATGTAAGTATGCATGTAAACACATTCTTAAGAACTAGACTGATTATGTTGCTGAAATTTAGGTATTAGAGGTTTTTGGGCACAAAGAAATGATCTAGATAGGTGTCAAGTTAGATCAAATTTGTTGAACCGAAGAACATCTCAATCTAAATCTATCCATTAGCAGTAAGTGATAACAACGACTGATGAAAAATTTGCCTAACTAAAAGTAACAGATAGGAAAATTTTTATTAGAGAATTTTCCTATGCCTATGCTGCGTCTGATTATTATGATTTGACTAATAAAATAATGAATTTAATATTGGGATTTTAATTTTCGAGATTAAGCTCTCTGCTAATTTTTGAGTCTAATGTGCTTCTTATGGGCGCATGTAGTGAACATTAACAGAATAGACATTTAAAAGTTGAAAGTTCCATACTTTTTTGCCATGTTAAACATAGCTATATTAGGTCTGTTTGATGAGACGAATTTTGTGCAATTTCTGTAAAATTCTGCTACTCTATTGATTAAACGATCTTTAACGCCATAACGATTGTTTATTAGTAGAAAAGTACCTCAAATTTCACAGAATCTGTAAAGAATTCTTCTCCCAGAACAGATCTGCTATAAATATATTGCTAAAATTCCCCAGCTTGAATTGGACTAATAGATGTTTTTCTAGTTTCCACATCCGAACAAAGCTCGATGAACCAAGTTAAAATCTCTAACTTCTATAGAAATTTCAGACCGAAATTTTTTTATTTATGGGAGTTACCGTGATGCTAACCTGGTGGGTTTGCAAAACTTTGAGAACCCCTCACTCCGAAACTACTGAATGAATTTCAAAAATTTTGAAATTAATGTGTAGCCCATGAAAGCTTCTAACATTACCTCAAGTTTCATTGCCATAGATAAAACAGCGAAGGCTCAAAATGAGCAAAAAGTGGAATTATCTATATATTGTGTACAAAAGAATTTGAGTGACCTATATGTTCGTGATCTACGGTTCCGGATCGGCGTTTTTCCACAGGTCCCATCCCCAGGTCTTGATATTTCACTGAATGCAATATTTGTATTTTCTTTGAAAAATACCCTAAAATAGTCTTGCTACAGTTGTATTTTTTATTTTTTTGCAGTGTCTATCCAGTGCCTTCAGAGTTATTCGAGGTCTGGATAAAAACTGTAACACCTGAAGGGTCGGTGAAAATAATGACCCGAGTTTATTAAAAATTTATCGAACAGAATATTTTCTAAGAAAATTTAAGGTATAGGAAAATTAATAGAAAAATGTTTCAAACCCCGAAATTGGGGCAGAAGACAATATTTTTAACGTTCATTGGTGGGTATGTATTCATTCTCATAGAATTTCGAATTGAGAAATCTTCATTACTTGTATGTGAATTTGGGTTATTTTTTCTTTATATGACTGTATTTTATATCATTAGAATCATTAATGTGGATCGAGACGGTTCCATTCTACGAGCAATAGCTTTTTTCAAACTTATTCTTCAAGTTCAAACGCCGCTATATTCTATTCCAAATAAAAAATTGATGAACCAAGGGGAAAAGGAAAAGGTTGAGATTCACCCTATTTAACAAAGGCTGCATCCAAAAATGTTTCGTTTACACCAATAATTTTAGCTTTATATAACTGAAAATGTGAATGTCTTCATAGCGTTATGTCTGTCTTATTTGGAATAGAGTGTTGAGTACCTCCATTTAAGTAATTTTTGCGAAAATTTTAACTACACTTTTTTTTTTCCCGCAGCTTTCATTTGTCCGATTATTTAGGCTCTAATCATACGAACTACAGCATGGAACCTTATTAGTTTGTCTTTATCATCTACATTTTCTCATTCGATTTTTGGACATAGTCTCTGATAGCAAATAATAATTTTACTATGTATAGTTCTTTGTCTTAATGGAAACCAAATCTTTTCATATTTTGAATTATTTTTTGTCAACTTTTATTTTTCTCTGTTTTTCTATTGTTTTGATAATTTTATTTTTCCATTTCGCCTTTTCGTGATATTTTCTCCATAAATTACGGCTTGAACCATAGTGGCACACCTTAGTTTCACATGCTCTGATTGTAGCGATAGATTTTTAGTTAATTCTTTGATCGATTTAGTCATTCCCGAAAGGCGTTAATAATATTTAGGTCAACAAATTAATGATTTTTCACCGATTTCGTGCTAAAAAATGTTTGTGTTGGTTAGATATATTTATTGTTTACAAATATATAATAATTTCGTTTTGTCTATGCTACAGGTACACTTTCATTTCATGTTTCTGTGACAAGAATTCGTAATTTCCGGATAGTTAGTACAAAATTTGGTCACGTTTCTTTCTACTTCATGTCGTTGAAAATGAAGGTGCATTTTATATCCATAATCCAATGGTGATCTATTGTTGAGCGCATTGCGAAATGCCGTCGTTCTTGATTGTTGGATTCCAATTTTCAGATTTTTCACTCTTTTACTTTTTCTCAAGTGTAGACTGTTCATTATTTTTATACAAAATAAGAAAATCAAGCAAAAAAAAAATGAAGATCCTGTTGAGGTAGAAATGTGAGACTAGATAGTATTCTCATCGTCGAGGGATTCAAATTACTTGGTTCGAAAAATTGGAAGATTTTTCAGATAGTTAATATTTTTTTGAAATATCTACCCAAGTATGTTCCTGTAACGGTGCTTTAATGTACCAGTTTGTTATGACTTGAAATTAGTGAAAAATAATTTGATATCTAAAAATTCCTGTTAAAACAAAATCTTGGAGAGTTGCCATGGAGGCTCCACTGACTCCAAAAAATTTTCAAAATGAGTAAAAAGTGTAAATATGCAGGGTTGGACGAACTTTAAAAAGCGGACCGAGGAATTCGGGTTTCAACGGCTTCACAAGAATATAATAATTTGAATTTTTTCTTTGTGTTTTCAGGTGAGACATGCCCCCCCACCCACGCGGAGTTTGATGCTAATTGAGTCAGTGCTTTCTGAGAAAACTACGAAAGGCATCGAACTTAAATTTTTATATGGAGATAATCGTTTTTAAGTGATAACTAGGAAGTTTGATGGTAGTTTAATGCCTACTGACTTGTAGTTTCCGAGAAGAATGAAAAACAAAAAATTTCTGAAAAGAAGCAAATCCTTGTTTTGCTTGAAGTACCTATATCTTTTTGTATTTACAATGTAAAAATTTAAGAGCGTCTTTCTTGCATTGCATTTTGTATTTAAGAAGCCATGTGTTACGATGTCATGTTACAGAGGGTCAATTCGTATAACATTTCTATAGGCAGTTATTATCAGACACATATAGCGTTTTCGGGTAATGAAATTACTCCGTTTCGCACGTTACTATGTCTATATATACGAATATATAGATATATATATTACAGTAATTTCGTTCCCCAAAACACTATCGTTGAAGACAGAACTAAGAGAATCAGCCCTTCATTACATATATATTCTCAAAGGTCGAGGTGCCCTTCTGAGACCGGGAATTCTGCAGTTGGTTAAAATTGGACTCGGGTTTATTTGAAAATATCCTAAAAAAAGATAATTTAATAATTTTTTTTTTAGTTTATTTCTGTGTTAATTATGTTTTTGAAAATGTTTTTGAATTTTATTTTTTGAAGAACTTTCATTTAGCCCACATTGAGGTTATTATGATTTCAGTATTTAGAATTATGAATGAATTGCCAAACTGGGTATTCTAGCGAAAAGTAATGTTGCACTAGAGTTTTTCTTAGAATAACAACTGACCTCGCAGCCTCCGTGAAGCGCCGGCTTCTCGGGGATTCCCCGAGTTCCCGATGGGTTTGTGTAACCCAGTGTGTGTGTCTGTGTGTGTATATAAATTTCTTGTACATAAGAATTTGAACGACTTGCATATTGGTGATCTACGACTCAGAATTGGCGAAGTCTCGCCATTGTACTGAATATAATACCTAGTTGTATTTTCCACGTTAAAAGGTCCTCACTTACTTCAATTTTTGCAACATCCTGAAATCCGTTAAACGAATGGGTACCGAGAAATGACTATTTTAATAAAGAAAAAAGTAAAAAAAAAAAAAAAAAGAAGAAAAAAAAACAAGTAGGAACATCATAAAATTATGTTCAGCGTTGCATAGTTAGGTACCTATTAAGTTTTAAGTTTTTTTTTAATAATTTTTTATTTTGACGGATTTACGCGTTTTTATTTCCCTTCATATTTTCGCGTTTTGTCTTTTCACATTAATTGAGTCCACTGATAATAAGTTTGAAACAGGTTGTAGTTGCTGATTGAAAATGAGAAGGTCGAATGAGCTATTGACTCATTTTTGTGTTGTGTCGTGGAAGAATTTTCTCTTGTTTTTTACAGTGTTTTCCAGCAACTGTGGAGATTTTTCAGAACTTTTGTTACGTATTGTAAAATTTTTATCGATTTTTTTGTCCGATCGTCTCTTATGCGTAGCACTAAAAATAAATGAAAATAATATTTCCGATTTCGTCAATGAATTCTAAATGTATATAAACTTTGGGAATGGATTTTCCATTCAGGTATCTTTGAAGGTGGTTGTGAGGTTGTGTCGTTTATTAACCCAAATCCGGTAGAAAATGAACAATTTATTCGCTAGTTTAGCGAGCAGCAGTCGTGGTTTTTACTTATAAACATATTTTCTCATTATACTGTATGACGCTTGTTTTTCAAACGACTGATATAAAAATGAAAAGTGCCACTCCGAAATATAACCTTAGCAATTTTTTATGCTACCGGATTCTGAAATGATGTTACAAAACCGCCAAGAGTGAATATTTTTGTTGCTTTAAAACCTTTCCCATAAATTGAAGCTACAGGGTTTTCTGTTGTTAACCACCCTCATATATGTTGTGGTCATTAATGTTAAATTGGATTCAGAAAATTACAATGACTCAGCATGACCTACTCGTGATTAATGGGGAAGAATACTTGGCAATGGAAAAAACGGCTCTCGAGTAACCGGTACTATACATATAATCGATACTTTTGTCTCTGTGTTTGCACTCTGCATGCAATCAAAATAAGTTCATGTCTGTTTTTTTTTATGGGAACATAAATTAATAATATTTTCACCTCATTAAAAATCCTAATTATTTCGTTTGTTTATCCAGTTCTTATTCAATTCTCAATATTTTTTTTGTCAATACTAATTTGCAATGACGTATAATTAAAATATTTAATTTATTTACAGATAGAATGCCAGCATTGGTTCTTTTGGGAAGAAAATGGCTTATCGGATCGGACGATATGGTTTTTCCTGCTCTATTCGAAATTCTCGTCAGAGTAATCTGGTGAGTTTTATCAGTTACTGTTTTATTTCCTTCAAATTGAGTTTTCAATGCAGAATCTGTGTCCTCTTTGTAGGTAACATATTATGTATATCGGTACCAATTCAGTGTTTTCGGCTTTAGTTCATTGACTTAAAGTTGTTCAAGGGATGTATTTTTTATTGTATTGTGCGAAAAATTTTCTTAATGGAAGAAAGATGTGCTGTTTTTTTAATTTAATTTTTAATTCTTTTTTCTTTTTTCCTTTTTTGCCCAGTTTGCTTGCAGTTGCAGACGAGGAAATAAAATTGCTACCCAGTTTGTTTGTAAACGGGGTATCATAATTGACTTCGCAAAAGGGACAGGGGTGGGATGATGAAAATCTTCTCGTATTTATTTATGATTGTAAAGAAAACAGATGGTGAATTGGCGGACTTTTTTTTATTGTTATATTCAATCATCTATGAATAAAGGGAAGTAAGTATATTGAGCTCCCACAGCTATTGTAACTTGTTTTTTGTATTTTGTGGGCCACAAATTTTGCCGATCCGGGGTTAAGCCTGTGTAGACCGAGGGGAAAAAAACGGTCATACTAATTTGAAGAAAATTTTATGAGAAAACTTTTCATTTGAAGAATAAAATTTTTTGTAAGATTGAACCTGAGAGCAAAGTATGGTGTAAAATATATTGGAAGGTTGAGGGGGAGTATCAACTTGAAAGGTAATAAGTATTCAATTTTATATCGTTCGTCCCTTGATGCAATAAATTTCCAAAGGGAAAAACATTATACTGATATTTTTTTTACAAAATAGAGCGGCTGTAATGTGGCGAACCAAAAAGTCGGCCATATTGCAAAAAATACGCCACAACATCAGTTGTTCTAAAAAAAAAGTTCGCCACTCTACCTATATAAATATACCAGCCCCTAAAGCGCCGCTTTGCTGCGCTTTGGCTTGTGCCGACCCAAGACTTTTGCTGGCATATGGTAACCCTGTTAAATTTGTTATTCTGTGGAAACAACAAAAAATTTTTATAGTTGGCGTTCATGCATTTAATTTCACGAAATAATAAAGGTGAATTTTAGACGAAAGAATTTCTAGCCTTTATATTTATTATATTAATTAATATAAGGGACCACTTTGTACTTACCATTTATTTACGTATATGTATGTATGTATTACCAGGAATCTTATGTTCACAGTTTTGAGAAAACTACAAGATGTATAGAGCTGAAATTTTCATGAGAGATAGTTCTCATATTGAAGCAGGTCTGAAAGAAGTTTGGTGCTTATCGGTTAATTAGTTTATGAGAAAACTGGAAAACAAAAAATTCTGAGAAATGTTTTTCTGGGATTTTAAAAAAATGATAAAAGAGATCGGGCTGAAATTTTTACTATAGATTTTCATTATGTTGATGCAAATCTAATAGAAGTTTGGTCCTATTAGTTCAGTAGTTTCCGAGAAAACTAGAAAAGAAAAATAGTTGGATAAATTTTGTATTCCCAGTTTTGATAAAACTAACAAAGAGGTAGGGCTGAAATTTTTACAAAAGATACTTATCATATGGGAGAAGGTTTGAAAGAAGTTTGGTGCTCATCAGTTTTAATAGTTCTTAAGAAAACTGGAAAGTAAAAAATTACTAGAAAATAGGTTTTTAGGAATGGAACGTTGATAGATCGATATTTTTGTGAAAGATATGGATAATTATTGTAGCAATGAAATATTGACATATTGATATGTTTTTTAGATATCAATAACTATCGACACAAATATTTGAAATGGAATTAATGGTTATGAAAGGTTTTATGGATGAAATATGTTGAGGATGGGCTCCTCAATAAATGATGAAAATACTTCAACCCCCATACCATATGCTTCATCCAGGGAGGTTACAGTGTGTGACTATTCTAAGTTTTTTCAGTTTTTCTTATAGATTATAGATATATTCTTATTTTTATATTATAAGAATGAAATGGTTTTTGATGTCGCTAGTTGGCTTTAGAACTGCTGAACCAATTTGAATGAATCTTCTACTAAATTAATTCTCCTGATACTTTGCTAATTTAAAATCAATAAATTTGAAAATCTATCAGATAGAAAAAAATTGAGTTATCTTTAAAAAAATTATCCCTTAAATACATTGTGTGATTGTGTACGTGAACGGCTACTAACATATGTGGCTGCTATTTTGTTTATTCTCTTTTCATTTTTCTGTTCTTAAACTCAAGGAGTTGTTGCAGCTGCAAATACTTATAATATGTGGCCTCAGTTTTGTTCATTCTATTGAATTTTTTCATTCTCCAAGTTAATTGGTATTTCTACTTTTGCTAACATCTAATGAAAATTTAGACAGCCCAGTACCAAATGCACTGCGTCATTTCTTATCACTACATGAAATAGGAAATGACGTAATTAAATGATATAAATTCATATGTATATGTACATATGTGTGTTTGTGTGCATGTGCCAATTTCTCTGTATAAACTCATGAGACTGGATACTACAAGATTGCCAGTGTTTGCCAAGGATTTTGCTTTCCTATACATTTGTGTATGATGTGGCAGAACACGCAAAGCTATTGATTACATTCTTGTGTGAATACTTCTTTCCAACAAGGTATTCCACAGTGGTGACTCCGATGTGATTTTTTGGCTATGTCATGAGTGTCTAGGTGCAGTGCACTAGTGAGTTTCTCGCTTGTAATACAAATATTTTTACAAGACCTAGACAGATGAGAATCCCAAATACCAATCTCCCAAATACCAATCTCCCAAATACCAATCTCCCAAATACCAATCTCCCTCCTCATTCATTTCTACCTACCATCCAACAGGGATGTCAAACTCCCTGATGTTTGGTCTGGCAAAGAAGACACCCCACTCTGATTCTAAATGTTTCCAACCCTACTCTTTTCTGAAACCTCAATTCTAAAGACCACCAAGATGTAGGGTCAATGAAGCCAAAATGATTACCAATCTTGTTTCAGTGCCTGCAAGCAATCTTACAAATGCATAGTGGCATCAGTCGGTAGTGCTCTGGCCAAATGGGAGCAAGATCAGAAAAAGCAGTAGACTCAATAAGTCCCCTGGGTAGGCGACTTATCATTTTTGTAGCACAAAAATTAGGGGAGTAGCTGTGGGGACTCTATTTGTGTGAGGCAAAGGGGCTCGCACCCCTTGACAACAGTCATTGCCAAAAGGCTGGCTATTTTTTGTCTCTATAATGTTAAACAAACAAACATATGTGCGTTTGTATGTTCTTACCTGTACATACATACAGGTAAGATACATTGTTTGGGTAGTGACAAATCATCTGATAACGATCTTGGTGATGTCACAGCCCAGTACCAAAAATAGGAAAAACGTAATTAAATAACATAAATTCATATGTATATATGTATGTATGTGTGTCTGTGTGTATGTGCCAATTTTCTTATATAAACTCACAAGACTGTCTAAAAAATTGCCAATGTTCACCTAGGATTTGGCTCTCATACATTTGTATATGATGTGCAGAACACGCCAAGTTGTTGATTACCTTCTTGTGTGAATATTTCTTCACAACAAGGTATTCCACAATCACAAAAGTACCTATCTCCTCATAAAAATAATTAGCATATTGATATCTTCTATTAGTATGCAATATATGCATCATATTTAATGTCTGTGCAGACATGGTGGTCCAATAATGGGAATGAACCATTAGAATAATAATAAAAAAAACTACAATTTTCGTATGATTTTTCTGATGGCTAATTTCCATTATTTGGATGCAATCGTTCTCTGATGGTTTTTTCGTATCGCAATGATTATGTCTTCCTTTGGTCCCCATCTTTGATTTGTGATTCCTGTTGATAAGTTTTGTTTCTTATTGCAATGTTGTGTGGCAATGTTGCATTGTACTATAAGGAATTTATGTTTGTGACATGATCTGATCTGTTATTGCCAAATGTTTTGAATTGTTCTACGTCAAAATATGACGTGGATTTTAAAAATAATTTTTTTATTTCTTTTTATTCGTATTTAATTGCATTCATTACAAGTCTGAAAAGTAGTTTTGTAAAACCTGCGGTACAATTTTCGCGATTATTTTATGTTCTAAGAAAATCTGGCTCACCTTGTCGTCTTGATTAGTGGTTGTATTTTTTGTCAAAATTAACTTACGTAAATCGTTGGAGAAGAAAAAAGTTTAAGAAAATTTTCAACTGGTTTGGGTTTTCGGTAGTCGAGTTTTTTAATCTCGACATTTATTTTTGG
Organism: Ericerus pela; assembly: GCA_011428145.1. NCBI lineage: Eukaryota > Metazoa > Arthropoda > Insecta > Hemiptera > Coccidae > Ericerus > Ericerus pela. The sequence continues at coordinate 188,237 of WOFM01000392.1, forward strand.
TTAAAAAAAATACTATGTATTATTAAAACATAGAACCAACTTGAAAAAAGAAAAGAAAAGTAACCCTTTTAAAAGTTTTTTTGTTGGATAATATTAAAATTGTTGAAGTTGACGCACCTTTCCATTATCATGTAGTCTTGTATGTCAATTACCTACGTCTGATTTTACCTAGGTACAGTATTTAAAAACTTTTTAATGAACGCTGTCTTCAGTAATTCCAGTAGATCCTGCTGGAGAAATCTGTGTAATTTTATTTTATTTTTAGCGCTTTTTTGTTGTTTCTTTTAAAGCTTGTTTTATTTTTTAATAAATTAAAAAAAAATTATTTTTTTCGTTTCATTAGCGTCAGTTTTATTTTGAAACAAAGAGTTTTTTAATGATAACTCAGAAACTATCTCATAGATTCTATAAAAAAGTAGATAGTACCTAAATCAGACCACCCTTTATTATTTAAAAAAAAAGTTTATTGAAATTGTAACCTAGGATGAGAAGTTATGCCAGAACAAACATAAAAAAAATTGATTCGGAAATTGTTTGGAGAACTTCCAAAATTTATGTCTTTACTTAAAATGGTTGATTACGTTAGTGAACAAGAAAAAATTAATATGATAATTAATTTTACATATATATATATATATTATCATTTGACAAAAATTGGATGAAAGAAATTGGTATTATGTGTTATGGTGAATTTTTAATTGACGATTATGACCACTGAAGTAAGGATGATTAAAATCAGTCCATTTGGCTGGAGAATTTGTAAAATATGAGGAAGAAATTCTGTCCCTAAATTCTTTATTGTTTGAATGTTATCATAGAAGGAATTCGTTTTAACGCTATCATATGAAGGAATCTTCGCAAAACTAACAATGGTATCATGACAAGAGAAACTCCGCCAAATGGAAACCTGAGAGTGGTATGAAAATTATTGTATTCTGAGTTAGTTTTGATGTTTCAGTAATAATTTGCTGAGTGGACAAAAAAATTTTTTTGAACTTTGTTAGATATAATATTGTATTTTATGTACAAACAAAGAAAAAAATAGATTTCTGATACTGTCACTTTGAAGTCCTTGGATATGATGAAATTTTACGCACATTTCTTTCTGTCAAAATGCCAAGTTTTGAGTCCTTTATTTAATCAAAATACTACAAATTTTTTTTCCACCCAGTACATCAGTGGTTTCTGTTTTTCTTTGGCGGTGCCTTCCTTGGCCATCTTATAACATCTTCCGGCCTTTCAACATCTTACTACCCCTCCAATTCCCTCACGGTATAAATATACCACTGTTTCCATCAATAATGGATGAGTTACTATATGCTCGCGCGCGCGTTTGTGTATGTGTGACAGAGAGAATTTGAAACACCGGCATAGTATCATTTTAGCCTGACTCATGTTTATCACCTTATCAGTTTCACAATTACTAAATTCATTAATACAACATTAAAAAATAAAACGAAATACACATTTTACATGCACAAATCGCTGCATTTAAGCACCCAAAATACGACTAAGACCCAGGAATTTTCCAAAATAATTGTAAAAAAAGTATTTAAAATTTTTGTGAGTACCGTGAGCCCACGTTTTGTAGGTGAAATGGTAGTTTCCCTCACCAATGTTTGGCTGATATTATGCCAATTATGAAAATTCATTCTCCTGTGAATAGGTAGGTTGTTTAGTTCCAAGAATGTATGCACCTAAGATAACCGATTTTCTTCCTTTGTTAACAAATTTATAGACTAACTTTGTATTCAGAGCATAAGTTTACCGTGTCAAAACAATTGCTTTCATTTTGATTGAAGTAGTTTTTGTTTTGTGATTAAATTCGATTTTAATGAATTTGTACCAATGAATATTTTGCCAATATTGTGAGTTTTCGAGTGTATAGTTAGTATGTTATAGGCTATTTTTGAAGTGTGAAAATTAGAAAACATTGAATGAACTTATTCCAATGAAAAGTTTAGTAATTGTTTGACGTTATGGCAGTATGAATATTTTAATTCGCGAGAAAATTTAATTATACTTTAATATTTTTATGACTTCAACGTTTTTCATTTCGATACATTGAAAAAATAAAATCAAAACAATAATAAAAACAAGCCGTTTTTTCGTTGTTAGTGTTCATATTATTGGGGGCTAAATAATCTCAAGTAATTATCTATTCGGTGTATATAAGAGATTTTTTTTTTTTTTTTTTCTCTTCATAATGAGAATTTAAGTAATAATTTGAAGGCCAGTAAAATCATTATCCGTTCGTTTTCTGTTGTTCATGTTTTCTTTTCAACTGAAAAATTGGAGGCAACTAACGTAGGTAATATCTTTTCGAAGCTTATTTCACTGAGTATAGGTAATTTTTTCACGTTAAAAACTGCTTAGAAGTGCCTGGATACATTTTGTTGGTCTTGAGAACCTGCTCATTACATTTTTGGTAAATTTTTGTTTAGAATGTTTCCATTTTTGAGAATTTTTCTAATTTGTCGTGTGTTATTAGCGTAAATAAAGTAAAAATAATTAGTTTTCGGTTCAGAAATATCAGACTTCAGCTTCCGTTTCAACTTGTTTTCCAGCAGAGCTGAACAAAATTGACGTGTACATACCATAAGGGGTCTGTGAAAATAATTTTAAAGCTATTAAAATCTTTTTTACCAAAGTAAATGAAGCTGAAAATTGAAGATTTCAAACATTGATCAGTTGTGACAAATTTCCATGTAACTTATATGTCCGTAAAACTATTGAGGTCAATTTAGTTGCCGTCTCTTTCTACGTCGTTCAAAAATAATGAAATAATTGGGAAATTGTGGAAAACACGAGAACAGATAAAATGGAACAATTTGGCAAATATAGGTATCCAGATTAATCATTTGATCTCAACCGTGAGAAACTATGTTAAAATTTGAAGTTGATTTTACTACAGACTTTCGATTCTACATACTTCAGAGATTTATTCCTCTGGTGTTTATTTCTGTGTATTCTATCTTGAGTTATTGACTATAGATTTGAAGGTATTTATCCAACAAGTTCTCATTTTTTCAACTTCCTTTTTACTTTCCCAATGATGAGAAGATATAAACCATATCAAACTGTTCAAACTAATTCAACAATTCTCATCGAGTACAATAAATGAGGAAAAAGATATATCTTTAACATTTCTTGTTAAAGATATTATTGTTCCTTGGGAGTCTGACTCTAAACTCAACCTTGATCAGCTTGTTCTGAATTATCTAGTTAGAGACAATTTTCTCAAATATAATTTTCCAAGCACAAAAATGGCAGCCAATACCTGAATGTATGGTACTCAGAAATAAACATGAGGGGGGATAAATATCCAAATGGGTACGTAAATTGATTTCAAACGCCATGTATTCGAGAGCTTTTAAAATTTTACTTATATTGTCATAATTATACTGAACAGAGACTGTTAATATCAGCTTGGTTCGTTGTGCTTTATTTTGTGTATGTTTTAATTACCTACTCATATCGTAGATGACAAATTTTCAAATGAGGGGGCTGAAAAGAAAATTGTAGTGCAAAATTTATTAGTAATGAAATAAACATGATAAAAAGTACCATTGGGTGCATAGAGTTCTATAAGTAGAATTAGCTGTAGGTATTAAACTTAATTCACCATATACGCGTAAGTTGACTTTAATTCTATTTTATAGTGGTGATTTACTAGCAGGCCTAAGATTTATCTTTTGTTTTTGTCCTCGCCCACTGTTATATGATAATTAGAAAGAAAATTCCTCAAATTCTTCTGTTGATTTATGAATCTTTTGTGATTAATGAAGAATGATTCGTCATAACTGGTTTGTTCTTGAAATGAGTGTTATTTCGAGAGTTTCTCTTCTTCGTATTTCTAAATTTATTAGCATAATTTATGACTTAGTTTTATATTTAATTTTTCAACTGTGACATTAGTGAACTACTAAATTTTGTGATGATATATGTCATAAAATTATTCATTTTAGCATTGTCACCTTATTTTTTCGCCAGGTGAGCAATAAATTGTCCACAAAAAATGTATCTTCTGAATTAGCATTTTATTCTAATAACAGTATTCTGCGGAACAGAAAGGAAATTGAATAAAACAAAATGTGGTCCGTAATATTTGTGTTTATATCGCCATTTATGTAATGTTTAGAAAAATGAATAGGTTGCACGTTGGTGGTTGGTCGTTGTTTTCGAAATTATGTTTAATAACTGCTTTTCGATTGGTGATTTTTTGAGTTGGTTCTATCGAAATTGTTGCTTGTAAAATTAACCTCATGAGAGTGTACATAAAAAACAAGTTTTTTCGTAGTAATATTAAAAATGCGATGAAAAAAAGCCTTCATTTTCAATAAGTTTGCAAAAAAATTCAAGGAATAATGAATGAAAGGAAAAATTGTAAACTGTAGGTACGACAGGTATCTTAAAACCGATTCAAAAATATTGTTGGCGAGTTTCTTTGATGGGATTAAAAAATTTCATTACCAGATTGCTCCGACTTTTGAAGAACTACAAAAAAACAAATGTTTTTTTTTTTTAATTTTTCTTTTAACCGAGTAAAATTGAAAACGGGGTACATGCGGCAAATGCAAGGTGCTAAGTTCCTTTGAAATAAAAATCAGTTGTTGTGTACTTTGGTGGTAATAATATGCTGAGAAAAGGTTTGTAGCTTTTTAATTTACTGTAGGTAAGTACTAATTTTCTGCTTGTTGAGCTTACTATCAAAAATACGTCTCATTATTAAAGCAAAAAAAAAAAGAAGAAAACAAGCTGTTAATTTGTGATGGGGCTTGATACGAAATTATTATTCATTAGGATGAAGAATTATTTAAAATATCAGGGGTGAAACCAAAAGAATAGTTGCTGTGGAGATGACTGCGAGTAAATTTTTATCCGAAATAAAATCTCATGTAAACTTGTTTAACGAGCTTGTGTTTTTGGTTAAATTAGCTTTAAAAAATTAAAAATAGTAGTCTCCATTTTTATTTCCGTGTGTTTGAGTCGTTTATTGATTAATCGAAATTTTGTTTTGGAGATATACCAGCCTTGAACTTTATAACTTTGTACTAAATTTTGAGAAATCATTCATGAAAATACTACTATTAAGTATTATTTTACTTGGAATTTCCGACAGTAAATTACATCGAGCCGTATCCCTTCATATATTCATTAAATTATTATGAATCTAGAATATGAATAATATATTTTGCTGTTTTGGTTTTTCCCTTCTAATCACTTGCTTTGAGTTATACGATTTATCTAAATTTAATACAGTGTATTTACTTATATTGTTACATATTTTTTAAGTGCTATTTTAGCATGATTTTTACACATTTATCGGTTGCGTTGGATTTGTATAAAATTGGGAGTAGTCTATTATTAGCTTTTAAAGGAATTGAAACGCTCAAATTTCAGTGTATTCTTGTATAATAATTTTTAAAAACAACTTTTACATATTTTTATTTCCTAAAGAATGATATTAGTAACGTTCTTTGCGGTAAAAGTGTAGAACTCATAAAAATTGTTGATAACTAGCAGTTGTATTCAGAAAGGTGCGAAACTAGTTCTGTAAGAGGCTGTTCTGTTTCTCAGTTTTAAATCCTAAAATATCTTTAAGTTTTCAATAAGTTAGGTTAAAAACGAGTTTTAAAAAATACGTTTTTATAATTTGAAAGAGAAAATAACGGCAAAAGATAGGAAAAAATTTTTCACTTTTTTTCCGGGACAGAAACAAACAAAAATTGAAAAAACAACTGATAAAAACGGAAATGAGTGTAAGTGTGCGTGTGTCGCAACACGTGAAAGCAGCGCTGAAGTTGATCATCCGGTGTACTTCAACAAATTGAGTGAGTAGAATAAAAGCGTATAAAAATACGGATTATCTTGACTCGATTCGCAGGACGTAGAGAAGAAATTCTGGCCGGAGGGAGGAAAAATTTATGGTGCCTCAAAAAAATTTAAAATCGAATTTCAACCGAGCTATTGTTTAGGTTTTATTAACATACGTATATTTTCAGTTTTGGGACTTGTTTGATCTTATGTTTTACAGATTCTATTGAAATCGTGATTTTATAAGCTTGTGTTTCTTATTGCTTTCTTCACGAAATTAGCATTGTGTAATTTGTTTGTATTGAATTTACGTTTTGAGAGCTGATTTTTTTTATCTTAAATTTAGTTTTAATTGATTATTGTTTTATTAAAAGGAAATTTTGTAAAATATGTTATATTATGCATTTTTCTTTCGTTTCGATTAGATTCGTTATAATCTGAAAAAAATGGTGTCGTAGCTAAATAAATTTATACCAACAGCACATGTGGCCAACGTCGTTGGTGAAAGTGTTTTTAATTCGCGTTGTGGGAACTGGTCAGATACTTTAGCTCAGTCACCAGCTAGACCAGAAGTATAAACGTTCATCGAAAGAATTACGTAAGATGAATGATTTACAGGTTATACGAATAGAAAAAATTAATTTATCCAGATTAAAAACGTATTACTTTCGAGAAATGCACTAACAAAGGGCTACTAATTACATTTTATAAGGGAAGACTTGTCAGAGGTATCTGTGTCGTTTTTTCTTGTTATTCTTTTCATTTGTTCCGAATATTTTGGTTTTTATGGTTCAGTTGGTTTAGAGTCGAAAACCACATTAATCTGCTCTTTATCCGAGATCCGTTTTTTTCCGTGTAAATCGCAGCTAAGTCTGTGAAAAACTTGACTTGTACAGTAGACCAATTGAATGTTTGTTCATTTTTGCCTTCGTTTGGGTTTTAAGCTAGGCGATTTTGCTATATTTTCTTTCTGTTTAGTTCAGTTTTACGGATACCGCCCGCAGTATCGTGGGTCTAACCGTGAGCTCCTGTGCACTGAGATGATGCGAAGGATGTCTAAGAAGGGCGCGTCATATTAGACGCGCCGTGAAGGTACTGGGCTGAGGCGGTTGCCTCAGCAGTTGCTTCCCAGTTCCCGTTCACAAGACGGGAGTGATACAATATTATATTGTCCCATGGACGTTGAACTGCATACATAGTTATATATTACTTCCCCATTAACTTATAAAGTAGGTATAAACTGTACAATTGTACTAGTTCTTACCCGCATACTCCGCCTCCGACTCTCAGTGAGAAATAGAGAACCATAGAGAAAAGAAAGATGGAGCTGTTTTTTTTTAATTTCTTTTTCTTTTCTTTTTTTTCCAGTTTGCAAACAATAAATAAGTGAGAGATGTACTTGGGGGAAAATCTATAAACACTCAGGGAAGCTACAGACTTCCACTGAGGCTGAAAACCTTCCTTAGGACAATCCACTTGCTAAAAGTAACCGATTCCTTTACATAAAATGGCTCTCTTCTCTTCCTAACTCTTCCCCTCTGTTTTCTTCCATCTCCCTCATTTAATTTTCAAATCATTCGCCATGTATACAATAGAGGTGGAGGTTCTCAATAGGGTTGTGCTAGGTGGTACGTAAAGTCGGAGGGAATTTTCACTTTAAAAAAATCATTTTTGATCAATAAGTACTGAATTTTTGTAGTTCTCGGAGCTATTTTCAAGAATATCATCATTGTTTAATTTAGCTCATTATAGCTAGTGATGAAAAATCAAAAGTAAGCGAGAGACCAAAATTAAGATTGTGGTATTGATTGTACGTGGAAGAGTCTTAATCTTACATTCTGTCTTGCTTACAAGATGTTTACCATTATTAATGACTTAATTAAACTTACCATTGACATGTTTTTAAAAGATGCAAAAAAAAATAAACCAATAAAAAATATTGCATATTATTTGAGTAGCAAGATTGTGAACGTTTTAAAGTTTCTCATATGCTTTTGGTAATATAAAATGTCAAAGACCTATTGGGAAGTGGAGGCAAAAGATACGCACTCTGGTGGCGAAAATAGTAATCACTTGAAAATGGAATAATGGATGAAAATAGGTGTAAATGTATTGATCTTATAATCCGAAAATTTATTTTTAAAATGAGTTTTTATGGTTACAATTAGATAGGATTTAAAGATTATCCTCTGAAAACTAATGTTCATCCATATTAAAATGTTTCTCATACTCAGAAAATCAATTTACACTCTTTTGTTTTCTTATGGAAAAATACAAGGGAAAAATATATTGTCCTGTTTTCAGTCTGTGATAATATGAGGCAAATTTAGCGCTCATTGTGGAGCCTTCACTTCCCAGTTTTGTTTATCCCAACTTCAGTTTTTTTTCATTGATTTCATATTCGTTGATTTGTTCGTAAAATCTTTTATTATCGTCGAGGATTCCAATTTTTACAGATGGATCATAAATTTTATTTCACTCTTATTTTAAACAAGTTCAGAAGCGCCGCTCATGGTACTTTGGCTTGTGCCTGCTCTGGATTTAATTCTTTCTGGTAACATTGTAGAATTCATTGTTTTACAAGAGACAATCAACATTTTTTTTCCTTGTGGGTAGTGGCGCTTGCCCATTGAATATGAGGGAATAATTGGCAAAATAATATCGGGAAATAATTTCATGAAATGATATGGCTTGTACGTTTATTATAGTGATATGTAGTTTTCAAATTTATGATTCAAAAAGTGTTACCAGCAGAGGCTGAAAAGGTTAAAAGAATGAGTGGGAATTCGTAGTCATTTATTCCTTTTTTATTCATCACTTGCAGTGATATTTTATTTTTCGAACGTAGTAGTTTAAATTTAAGTGAAGTTCATTTACTCTCAACATTCAATATTTTCTTTACTTGCCGCAGGTAGATACCTATTGAAAATTTAGGTATGTGGTTTTGGTACTCTTATCGTTTGTTGCTCTCTACCAGACTTTCTTCAATGTTTGATTTGTAACCTGTGGAGTAAAAATTAATTATTGAATAATGAAAAAAAAAAACCAACAAAAACTCTATGGTATCTTTGTTTTTTTTTTTTCATATTCGTGAAACTTGGTCAATGTCATTAATGCTTAAAAGAAATATTGAATTATTACTTGTAACCCATAAATGGTTAAATATAAAAGATAAAAAGTGGAAGGCCATTGATACCAAAATAAGCGATGAAATATTCGCTATAAAATTGTTGATGAATATTTCTTTAAATTTGTTTTTTCAAATCGTCATCAGTCAAAGCAACTACCCCCGTTTTACAATAGATTATCGAAAATATCGGTCATTCAGCCGGTGTGAGTGATTTATTAAAATAAAAATCACAGTTGCTAACCGCGTTTCGTAAATTATTATGGTTGATTGATGAGGATCCCCAAGGTAAATACTGGAAAGTTTTTTTTTTTGTTATGAGTGATATTTTAAAATTCGGTATTAATTTTACGAGAGATAATATTTATTCTTGATATTTTTTATCAAAAGGATTATTTTTTTTCTTCCCTCCACTCATTTATTTGAAACTAATTTTTTAATTATTAATCTGATTAATTAATTTATGATTATTTTTCTTAAAATTTATTTATATCTGAATATATCTTCCGCGCATTAACCGTGGTGTGTACTTTCTCAAAGTGTTAAATTTTGTAATGGCTGCTATTCGAACACCAGTTGATCGATTTCATTCAAATTCAATACCAAACCAGTCCTTAATAGTCTCCATCTATCTTAGAAATTTCAAGCAAAAATCTTTTAATTTACGGGAGTTATTGTGATGACAACATGTTGGGTTTGCAAAATTTTGAGGATCCTTCCATCCAAAACTACTGAACGAATTTTCAAAATTCTAAAATGAATGTGTAGCCCATGAAAGCCTTGAACTGTATTCCAAGTTTCATTTCCATAGGTCAAACAGTGGAGGCTACATAGACTCTCCAAAAATACCAAAATTGGCAAAAAGTGGAAATATATACACACTGTATATGTATATTGTGTGCAGAAGAATTTGAGTTTTGAGTGACCTATATGTTTGTGATCTACGAATTGGGATCATCGTTTTTCCACACAATAGTTGTATTTTCTTCGGAAAATACACTAAAAGTGGTACGATTACATGATTGTAGAAACTGTGAAATTTAATGTATTGCATTATTATCCCAAAATATCATTTAACTCCAGTGCCTTTGGATAATGTCAAATTGGGGGGAGTGATTTCTTAAGTAGTTTAAAAATTAGTTAATTTCCTTTAGCATAATTTTATTTAAATTACTTAACTAATTTAACTTGAAAGTATATGGGATTTGATTGGAGGGTTGAGATGAAAAGTAATATGTATTTCTGATTTGAAACTTTTTCACCCTGAAAAAAGTTGTGATTAGAATCCGAGTAAATTGGTCGTTTTTCGAATGCTTATTTTTCCATTTCATTTCTCTTTGTTTCAGGTTCCAATAATCTTAAGTGCAATTGTCGTTTTGAATTTCTTATTGAACATAATTAATTTTCGGGTTCAAAAATTTTGATTCGCAATTTTTGTTTGGATTCTATCAATTCCTGAATTAGCTGTGTAATAATAATTTAACATCATAGTGTTTTTCCTGTAGTCTTTAAGCAATCGATAAAAGAGTTGGTGAAGATTTTACCTTCATTTTGTTTACGGTGTAAACTTGTATGTAACTCTGCATCGTTCATAAAATTAAAACATTTGTTATTTGACGTAATTACATGGAGAGAAAAATCGTTTTGCCCAAGATAATTAACTAATAATAAAGAATGAGAAAAATTTGATATTGCCTTGCCGTCTGCAGACATTGTTTCTCAGATTTTGATCGAAGTCAATTAATCAAAATGAATTATGCGCAAGTGACTATTGTTTTTATTTTTCAACTTTTAGTTTACGATTGCAATGACTGGATTTATTTTATTATTTTATGACATTATCTTAATTTAACTTCCATTATTTTCTGGTGACGTAGTGATTTGGCCAAAATTGAAGGTCCTAGGAGTGTATGAAAAAAATTATGATAAAAATTTCGTCGTCCATTTCTGTTAAGTTATAATTATTGAAGTACTTGAGGCGACGAGGTGGTCGTGAAAAATACTAATGAAAAGTTAAGAAAAAATTTTGGTGCTTTTCAGAATTTGATTCATGAACATCGGTTTTTCAATTAACTATACACGTATTTTAAAGAAGGAGTTGGTCTAAAGAATTGTTCTAGCGTGTTCCATAGCTATGCTATGCCACTGGTTCTTAAATAGTAGAAAAATAAAAATATAATGCTACAGACTCGCTTGGTCGCCTTGGCTGGAGTGATTTTGACTTAATTATGTATGACAAGTAAAAACACGTAGATAAATGTTAGAATAAAATGAGCCCTCAAGCAGCGGTTTGAATTTTTATGTGCTATTGATTAATCGGAATGAATTTCAAGTTCAAAATTGAAAATAGTCATTTTTAGATGAAAGAATGTAAAATTCAGAAGACTGCATCACTTTTTTGGCTATATTTATAAGAAATCTCTTTGTCGGTATATGGAGTATTTGTACACATCATGGAAAAGTACCTCATCAAGTCAGACTATCCTCAAATTGGTTCAGTTCAAATTTAAACATCAAATTTCTCAATGTTTAGGGGGTTGTTAATTTGCAAAGTGACAATTTTATTGAACTCTTAAGTTCACAAATGCGTTGAAATATATGGAAATGGATATTTCTGTTTTATATAATTTAGTAGGTATTTATGCGTTTTCTAAAAATTGGTCATCGATGAAGTGGACTTTGTTGCTGGGTGTCACTAGAGAAAATGAAAGTCTAATCGACGAATAATGTTTTTCTTATTTTGATGATTATTTTATTTTCGTGTTACGTGTTTTTCTTTTTGTAGAAAATATTTTTCGTTTAAATTTCATCGAGTTATTTGAAAAAAAAATCATTGTGCCTATTGACATTTTCTCTTTTCTTCAGGCTTAATGTTTTACGTTGGAATTTATCTCAGTAAATTAATTGCAAAATTTTTAGCGTTTTCAATCTCGACATTAGTCATGTCGATGAACTTCTTTTCCATATTCTCCGCAGTTGAAGTCGTTTTTTAATTATTAAATTAATTTACGCTAGGGCATTCGCTTACGCATGGAACTGGAGAAGAAAAAAATTTAATGAATAAAGATTTTCAATAATGTGTTCGTTGTCGTGCTATCATATAACTGTCTGGTGGTTTTGTAATGTGATTTTTCATACGTGCGCCCCAGAGTTAATTAATTATTTATTTATCATAATCGTTTTTCTTCCGTTTTTCTTTTGCCAACGAGAAAATTTGTTTTATTTCCTTTCTTCGCGGAATATCTTGCCAAATGAAGGAAAAAAGCTTCCGCGTATGCTAATACTAAATCATGAACCTCTTATTTGCCTTTTGACAACTATGCGATAATTTTCAGAAAATCAATGTCAACGACATAAAGGCAAACGTTTCTGATATTTTTGGATTTTTGTCTTTCGCTTTATTCAATTCCGATTTAGATCGCAGTTGACGCTTGTTGTTCGTTTTGAAAGGGGAAAATGTGAATTTATCTGACAGGTTCTTGCTTTTTGGCTTTATGCCTGAAAAATCAAAGGTGATTGACTTTCATGTGAGAGGGAAATGTAAGTGGGAAGAAATTTATTTTTAGATAGTTTCTTAAATTTGTATATCGAGAAAGTCTGGCGGCTGGCCGTATTATTAATCCGATACAAATGTTACATACAGCCTCCTGTGGCCCGAAAAAATGATGAACTGATTTATGATGTTGCTCAGGCCCCTGTCTTCAGAAGCTTCGATAAATCACACTAATTCTTGAAAATTATTAGAACATATTATCTACGGCATTATTGTTTGTACGATGATTCAGATAGAACATTATACCAGTTAAATTAAAATTTTGTTCACATATTACTAAAACATTATTAGAATTTCGTCCATTCGTTTTTGGCGCAATTAGTTTGGGCCTACTTATGCATTTGGAGCCATTAAATTGATACATAAAATAAATCAAGTTTTGTGCTATCAGTCTGGTCCGACTTTCACACTTCTTGTAACTATATTAATAATTCATTCATTTCTTTGGGCGCAATTTGTCTAAGACAATTTTTACTTTTTCTATAGAGTAATAATTTCCTCCATCCGTTCTGGCACAATTAGTCTGGACCTACCTTTATTAATTTTTCGCTTATTCTGACTAGAGCTCTATAGATACAAGTACGGAAATACGCCATTTTGTGTCCGCAGTTTAATTCACATAACTCTTTCAGAATTTCAGCTTTATCTTAAGAACCAATGGTACGAATTGAACAAAATTTTAACAGAATCTTTAGCGAATAGATGTTAATGTTTCAACCGAATTTCAGCTTTCTACAAGCAATGATTCTTTTACAATTGCATTTGATAACTTTGATTGTATAGTTGGATCCCATAAAATTGTGTATTACGAGGGCTTGTTTCTTTGATTCTTCAATCTGTTGGGTGAAAGTATATTTCAAGTGAAACAGTAAAAAGTATTTATAAAAGTAATAAAAAAATCTAAAACTACAAAATTTCTCAAATTTAACATAAATAACAGTGAATTTACTTATTAGCTTTGGGATTCAAAATGGCGTATTGCCGTACTCGTATTTTTGGGTCTTTAATTTTGACGCCTTCGTCTCAATTTTAGAAAATATGAATGACACTCCGGCGTTATGCTCATCAAGTCTTTTTTATTGGTATCTTTTTCAGGAAAATCCATCCATCGGTTCTGATACAAGAGAGAGAAATAGATGCTGTGACCTTACGATATTAATATATATATACACTTGTGCTTGTGCAAAAATTTTCACAGTTAACATTGATAACGTATAAGTAGAGAACTGATATCTCGGAACCAAAAAATGTAAAATTTGGCCCTGAAAATCTTAATTTCGGTGTTATTTGGCATTTAAAGGAAGTCACATTTAAAAAAAATACAAAATTTGAATAACTGTCATTTAAATTACGAATGTTTCTGGCTATGCATCATCAATAAATGTTTCTTCACATTTTATTATGTAAAACGATGTCATTTATCACATAGAATACAATATTTACATTTAGAAAGTGAATGTTCTACATTCATCGAATGTGTATGCACTTAATAGTATAGGGAAATGTGGGTACAAATTAGACCATCAAATAGATCATTCAGTTTCTGTAACAGTAAAAATAGCCTAAATTTTTTGAAAAAATAAAGTCATTATTCTTCTTTTATATGAATCCTGTAGATCTTGGAATATTGTTAATGCTGTAACTGAACTTATCAACTGGACTGTATGGTACAGTGTAGTAGGCAAAGTAGGCTACATGTTAGATAAAATTAAAATTAATTTTATTTACATGATTTTATTAGAAAAAATTCAGCTTTTTATTAAAATTTACAAGTTTGGAACTCTTTTGGCATTTATTTCATTTTTGACAATTTTTGGTAAAATAAAATTTCATTTCCAAGCCAGCTATAACATCAATTTTACTTCCCTTATTAGAATTTGTCTAACTGTTAGCAAAGTGAGTTTGTAAATGCCAGGAATCCTTTCTCTGCTCATGATAATATTAGATCCCTCTATTCATTCTGGCGCAATCAGTATGGATGCGCTTTTACTTTTTTTACTCGAATGTTAACTCCCCGCCGCAGTTTTGGGAATATATTAATGTCATTCCGATATTAAGTGCATAAAGCATTTTTCATCGATATTTTTTTCGTAAAAATCTGTTCATCTTATTTGGCGTCAAAGGGAAAAATAGGTGCTGTGACCTTACTGTCTGAAGATATACTAGCTGAGCCCGTGCAAATAATTTGCACAAATAATATTGATAGAAATGGATCCGTCCATCTATTCTGATGTTATCAGTCTGTACACAACTTTACTTTTTTTCTTCCGAATATTCACTTCCCACCGCAATTTTGGAAAATATTAATGGCATTCGGGCAGTATGCTCATCAGGCCTAATCTAACGATTCATTTTTTTATAGAAATTTGTCCATCCGTTTTAGCGTAAAAGGGGAGAGATAGATGGTGTGACCTTACCATATTAATGTAGGTATATGATGAGATGATGATGACCCTAGGCCAGAATTTTCGCACTATAGCTGTGATTGGTGTTTTTAAATATGGCTAAATATTTTCAGTTCTGATGAACTTGTTCGATGGGCTCTGATAATAAACTGAATTGATAATTGATAAGAGTTGATAGCTCTTGTCAAAGCCATCTTCATTTATTAAGCTGTGAAGTGAAAACCTCAGCGTTGTAAATTAATACCTGATGTATCTATTTTTGACAGAACTAGAGTTTTTTAAGTTGATTTTCAAATTCCTTATTCGCAGAAATGTAATTCATCATAAATTTCTGATAATTTTCTTCATTTTTTCTCAGAACACATATATTGCTAGTAGACACAGTGTATACATTTTTTGAAGTTATCTACATTCGTTAATGACAAAAATATTTTGTTTCAATAATATTAAAGTATAATTTTCTATCTATTTTCATTGATTCTTTATGCGTTGGTAATTCGTTAATATTTTGTTGATCTCTTATTATGAAAAAATATATCCTGTCTCTAGAAGGCAACAGATCATTTCATTGTCAAAAAAAAAAGGTCGACGAGAAGATTCCTTGTAAGTTCATTATTATTTTTTTCTTTCGCAGGTTAATATTAATCAGCATTGTATGCAATCGATATTACTCATGGACGTACAACTGCAGCTTAGGAGGTATTTACGTTCGAGCTTATTTAATTGGAATGCTGGCTGTACTCTCGTTGGTCATTTTTGTGCTAATTCTGCTGGTTAATAGAAGCGCACAGGGAGCCATTTGGGACACTGAGTCGCGTAAATTAGTCGGTCCATTACTCATTGTCAAGTAAGTCTTTAGTTTATCATATGTTTACTATTTTGATGCTATAAAACTGAGGCATGTGTGGGGTTATGGTGATTCGGAGAGCTAGTGTTCAAGAAAAAAACAGAAATATATTTCAAAAAAAAGGGAAAACGTTGCCTTGCATTGTGTTCAAAACAAAAAATAAAAAAGCTAGGTGGTCACTATTGCCCCTCTTGATCTCTACGAGTCAATATGATGGTTTCATTTTCATATTTTGTGATGTTTAGAGTTCTTTTTCCGAAACACTCAGAGCTGGTGAGAGGGGGAAGAAAGGGGGATTCCCCCCGGTCACACGGACTTTCTAAAAGAATCCGGAAGGGCCTCTCCAAATGCTGACGTCAAAGAAAAAAATCGAAAAATCTATTCTTTACTAAAATAATTATTTTGACCCCCGGGCCCGTTTTTGCTTTCTCCGGCTCTGGAAACATCTGACAGAATCTTCGATTTGAAACGATTAATTTCATACAGAGTTGCATTATCATTTATAGTGTCGTGTCGCCTAAAATGTGTGGATTTCCCGTGGTACATGGACATTATGAAAAAAATATTACGTTTCGATGTGTATTTGGCGTTAGTCTCGCTTAAAGTTGCCTGTAAATAACTGTATTTTGGTTTTTGTGCTAAATTTTTTCTCCCTTAATTATTCACTTACGTCCTTAAAGAAACCGGCAGATAAATTTTCGCGAAACGCTGCTTGATTTAAGAAGAATTTTATGAAATTTTACGAATTATTAGTGGAAGCTGTCGAGATTTTCAAATGAAAACGTCAGTCCTCAAATCACGATGCGAAACATTTATTTCTACTTAGCCTATGTCTATATTTGCCTCAAACCAAAAATTATTTTATTTCTCCCGTCATTTCGATTTCTCCTCCAGCCCCCGCGTTCATCTGAATATTAATCTCTAAATGTGTTGACCAGGATGCTATTAATCGGGCCAGAAATCGTCATGAATACTTTGGGTACGGTGTGGGCATTTACTGAGTACATTAAATGCGACAATGAAGAATTCACAGAGACTGCCATTGAAAGTATGATACATTGTTTTCTATAGTTTTTTCAGCTTTTTTGAATATAGCAGCTAGATATTATTACTATATTTTAACTGCGTGCTGAAAATTAACTTCGAAGGAGTCTTTCGGTCTAATTTTAAATACGTAATTTTAAATGAATTAATTTATTCGAATTTTTTCTGAATGGGAATACGTTGAACACGGTAATAGATTAATGTGTTGTAATAAGGAGCAAGTTGATTACAGGACATGGTGATGAAAAAAAAAAATTTCGTGTTGAACTTGACTATTTGACATTGCCTAAGTATGGCTTGCTTGTTTCCTATCAATTTATTTTGTTAATTTGAATTTATCAATGAAAGTGTTATTTATTTTTGTTTTTATAATTTTAAATTTTTTTTAAATTTACCTAATTAATTCAATTTTTGGTAATAAAAGAGATTCTAAGGTAAAATTAGATTGAAAAATGTAGGAATATCGATTAAGTAGAGATTTTTTTCCTTTAAGAAGAAATTCAATGGACTCTCCCTCCATTGACAATCGGTGTAAATTCTGCTGTTCAGGTTTGGAAAGGTATGTTTTATATGAACGCCTTAAACTAGCGTTTGTAGAGCTCCTAAGTTATGGATGCCTGAGAAAGTCTGAGAAATGTTTTTGACCCACCACAATTTTTTCCTTATTCGATTTTTACCCCTTTGGCCTTGGGGTCTTTCAATTTTTGCCTTGACGTAATTATTGTTTTTTTCTTCTTTTTTTGTTTCTCTTGGTTTCATACTGCGTACACATAATAATTTTATTATTTCACAATATGAAATGAAATGAAGCTTAAGTATTTAAAGTCTTTTAATATTATTACCTACTTATTATGAACAAAACAAGAAGTTACCATGGGTGCTGGGCACCCACAGGCACCCATGTACAGACGTCCATGACACCTTTGTTGTTTTTTTCAATGTACCTGTAACTTAACATGTTTTTACAATCGATGTAGGTATTCATACTAGAAAAAAATCTGAAATATGTATCTGAATACATTTTTATCGCCATTTAGAACTATGTTGGTGTCAAATAGTATTTTAAAATGATAATAATTTTGTTTTTGGTGTTGTTTCATGCAAATGGAGTTTTCAGAATGTTATTGAAAGTTATATAAATTTTTATTGTCCATTGGAATGAGTTAATGTAGTTAGTAAACAGAAAACGTAGCTGAGAATTTTTCGAAGTAGGGGTTTCAAGACGAAAAAGCAAAATACAAACATTTTACTCTTGCAAAATTGATAAAGCGTCGTATATGCTCGAGTATGGAGTTGTTTTCCTTGTTTTTAAGCCTAAGTTATATTTTTTGATTATCCTGTCCTTTAATGAGTTTAGTGGGAGGAAATAATTTTTATCGGAATGCGATTTTCTTGACTTATGTCTTTCAGTGCCACTAAAAATTACCACAAAATGGTGATTCAGACCCAGAGTCAAAAAGTTGTTTTATATTTTAAATTTATTGTTTATGTTCTTGGAACATTACATTCAGAAATTGTATTATTTCCAGCTATCCGCTAAAAAATACTGAGAAGAAATTTTCGTCAGAAAATTCGCATTGAAGTTTCTGTTTTCAAAAATTTAATTTCTCAGTTATTCTTTTTTAGGAATTATTCGTGCTAGTCGACTGCGTCTTTAGAAAATATCTGAACTAAAGTAGTTTTTCGCTTTGTTTTCTTCGATTTTTCCTCTTTTTTCTTCCTTTGTGTAAGTTTGTGAAAATAATCCGAGTATCTATATTATAAAATTCAATCGCACTTTTTGTATATTTATCCGCGTTTTTTGCAACATTCCCCTCATTTTAATTTTGAAAAAAACTGCTCTTCTCTCACTTCTCGATTTCTCAGGTTCTATTTAAGCTATAAAGTTGGAGTTTGAACCACTGAAAAGAGGAAAAAATTTGCTTGAGTTCTCTCATAAAATTAATTTTTCAATCGCCATTAGTTTTTCACAAATCGGTTATAAAAAAACTGCAGATTAATGAGAAATTTGCCGTTTTTTAATTTTTTATTTATTTCAAAAACTAATGATGGCAGAAAAAATTTTTCAGCGATGACCATCCCCCTAACTTTTTAACAAAAAATTAATTTCTGCCATTAGATTTCACCCAAAACAAATTAATCACGAGATAATGGCAAGAGAAAATATAAGAATAAAACTGGGCGCTCTGTGTATTACTATATATGTATAGGTTTGTATACAAAGTGCTTTCTCCATAATATTTCGTCAGCATCGGCATTAAAGTAGGTATATGATTTTGTTCATCTAGAATTTGTAACTGGAGCGGGTGGAGAGGGAGCATACCTCCCTCCCTCTCATGCTAGTAGTATGATAAATGACAAAACCAGCACGGGATTCATTTTGTCTTTTTTCAAAGTTTTTATGTAGGTTTTCGAAGAAAATTTACATATAAAATTTATCTGGTATTATATAAGACCCAGGGTTGGGGTGGGTTTGTTTTTCGTTTCATGACCCCAAAATACTTTAAGCACTATTACATAAGTTGAAATATATATTATATATTATATATCTACTATATATTTTTTCCATCAACATTTATTTTTCGTACGTCCCTTTGAGTCAGAAGGTTGAAAATTGGTATGTAGGTGCATCAGTATCATCTTATCTGTATACGGTTTTTTCAAAATTTCGAAAATGTAAAAGAAACAGCAGGTATGGGCCAAAAGCACTTTTTAAGCTTCATTTTTTCCGTTCGAAATTAGATGTGTGACCATTAAGAATTATTTTCTTCTTTTTTAATTGAATACGTTCTTACTGATAAGATTTCTTGGAAATTTTACCGACTGATACCGATGTATTGATAAGCATGGACTCGATCTCTTCAACTGCGATTTAGTCATCATTTTTTCACAGCCTGGCGAAGACAGGGTTAACGACAAGTGATAATATAAATAATTTCATTGTATTTATACATTTCTATATAATACGGTACAGGTCACAATTTTTATCTGATAGTTATGAAGTTGGTAGGTACACTTATTCCTATCTAGACAAGGATGAACCATATTGTTTTTGGTTCTGATCGGCCGTATGATATGTCCGTACATCATATTATGTTACAGTTTTAAAACTTCAGTGGTTCTAAAATGCGTAATTTCCAACCAATAGTTACGCAATTTGGTATATACATTATAACATACTGCAAAATTTTTTTTCGATCAGCTTAATAACGAATCATGCGTAAAAATGATTTTAAAAAATCTTAAATTATTGCTGAGAAGAATAGATAAATTCCAGATGAACCAAAGAAGCTGTGCTGAATGCACGTTTCCTGTTATTTTATTTGCCAAATCATTTAATAACTTGCGCAGTACCTATTTTAGAACTTCATAATATAATTTATTATGAATTTCCTTGACTGTTAATTTTAATCGTAATTGTTTTTATCCGGAATTCTGTCACTTTTAATATTTTATTTTTTTCATTGTATACTTCATTTATTTATTTATTTTATCTTATTTTATTTATTTTTGTTAAGAAAACCTACATTTTCTAGCGTGGCTCGTTGCCCTAGATTTTTTGATTTTCATTGGATTCTCACCTCTTTAACTAAAAATCGTTCATTTGAATCGCTTATTAATATCACGACTTTTGGAACACATTCTGTAAAAAAGTCCTAAAAAATTATATATTGTTCAGTCATATCATCTGATTGTGTCCATTTCCAGTATAAAATTCGGGATCTTCTCTATGGACGAGTGTAACGTGTGAGTGGAACCGAAATTAAGAGGAGAACGCTTTCTTTTTTCTGTAAAGAATAATCGCTCTCATAAATTACTATTGATACAAAGTTTCTGCCTACATTTTTCATTTAAGTAATAATAAATGTTTTTTGGTTGATAATTTTCTTTTAAAAATTAGCCCCGGTCATCTTTAGTTTCGCTTAGATTGCCAAAAAAATGAAACGCACGTCAGACTATTGTTAATATCGTCCAAAACACCAATTACTTTTTTTTTTCTAAGTATTTATGGACCGTGACTGAAAAATTTTTTAAATTCCTGATTGTCTCCTCTAGACCACTCAATATCATTATCTTAATGATTAGCTCCAGATTTTGAGTACCTATTTTGTTAATATTTTCCAAATTTTTCTATCGAGAAGTAAATATATGTATTTGAAGATAACAATGTTTCTTTGCTACACTCTGTAGTCGAACTTATTGATTATAAAATGCATTTATGTATTTCGAAAGTTCTCATCATAATGAAAAACTTGCGAGTCGTTTCACAACCCGAAAATTATGTGTCAGTTTCTGTGATTCATTTCACTTTTCTATTTTTTTGTGTTACGAATGGTAGGTCGTTTCGTTTCATTGTCACGTAGATGGTTTTGCTCTGTTGCAAAAAGCGATTATTTATTGCATCGTTGAAACTTTTTATTGACCTAATTAACCTAATATTATAGTATTGCAATTGTATGGAAATGGAGAGCTATTAAATTTTTTCGTCATTCTTCAGCAGCTGGCTAATAAGTGCGTGTTTTTCAGTTGTTGTTTTATTTAATTGGGCATTATTCGCGTTGACCGTTTTCGGTTTGGTCCTGTTGCTGGATCCTGTCGGTTCGACCAAATTGAATGAAGGTCAATCAGATTCGACGGTGGATACGCTGCGACACAAAAAAGTGACTCGCGTATGGGTTCGAAGATTTAGGTGGCTTTTCTGTTGGATAATGCGAGACGAACACAGTCGTGAAGCATTTGCACAAGTTGCAGGTTAGTTTTTCGGCGATTAACTATATCTACCTAGTTGACGACTTGTAAAGTGATGAAGTATCTGTTCATTAAGATGAAAACAATAAAAAGTAAAACAATGAAAGCGCGTTAAATACTTTTTGAAGGTTGATATCTTATTATCGTGTGAAAATTCGTAAGCTAAAACGCCTGTTTGATCATGACGTTTCTCAAAAATATGGTATTTTCATGTTAACCGGAAATATTGCACGCTAATATACATTGTTTTTTTTTTGTCATTTTATTTTTCCTTTTAGCAATAATTATTTCGAAGATAATTATGGTAACCTTGCTGAATAAGCGAATGTGATGACTCCCTGTTTTAGGTTTGTTCAGTAATCTGTTCCGAGGTACAGATATTACCCCTACAGATTTTATTGCTGGTTGCATTCTGCTGCGAGTAAAACAGAAACGCGAATGTCGTGAACAGCGTAGACTGGCTTTAATTGCAGAACAACGCTATAAATGCACTTCAGGTAATAGTCATCGAATTACATTTAATTCTGTTAAGCGAGTGTATTTGGTTCACCAGCAGTTCATTTATCTTGACTCTAATTCTAAATTAAATGTTTTTGTAGGAAATCGATTGTTAATCGAAATTTTATTACTGTCAGGCTTATGACGCTGTCAGTCGAATAGTTGTAATCTGCTTGTGTACGTTATAAATTTTTAACGTGTTGAGATTATAAAATACTTTTTATGAGGGTGTTCTGAAAATAAATTTTTCCACGAATACCTACTTATTCGTGCTACCATTTTTTTTATAGTTCACGACATCCGAGAGTTCCTTAGGTTGAATGCTTTTAGCCCCTCTCTTGTTGCTGTATTTATGAAGATTTACAGTAGGGTGTTAAACTCTCGTTAATACGACGTTGTGATTATTTTCATCATTTAAAAGCTTTGTCTCGATCTTTTTTTAACAGCTATGTGTTGTTTTTTTTGCTAATGCTGTGATGACTTTAAAATATAATAATTTTGTTGAATTTTCTGTTATTTTTCCTCCCTTTTTTATTTAGAAGTTACGGAAGTTAATTTGTCATTAATGCTAGTCTCTTAGATGAATTATCTCACAATTTGTACTTTTCAATTCTCACTTTCCAAAAAAAAAAAAAATCTATCTTAAGACTTATGTTTTTAATATATGTTTGCGTGAAGAATGTTTATAGAAGAAATTTACGTGTATGATTTCAGAAAAGTATATCAATTTTATTTATTATTGGACATTGGGGGCTTTATGTCCGTATTAGATATTTTAGTTGTAAAGTAAAATATAATAAAACAATAACAACCACTCCAGTACCGCACCAAGTAAGTACTTTATTATAGTGAAAAATAAAAACATGTGTTAACTCTACGAGTACAAGAAGAAGGAATAATAAAAAGTAATTATATATATAAAGAAATAGCGGCGGTATAACATGCCAGTGCAGCCAACAAGTGCTCAAACAATCAGTGTAACCCCAACACTCCCTCCTTGGTTGAGTGACGCTGTTGGCTTCAGATTCTTGAATAAAGTTTGGTTGATGCAGTAAAATAAATTTTGGAGAAAACCATTACAATGGAAAAACTCCAAACTTACCAAACAAAGTTTACTCCTGTTTTGAGGAAAAACTGTATAAACAGTAAAAAAAACCTCAAATTAGATTTCTCTGATATCTATACTCCATACTCCTGACTCATATCTCTTTAGATAAAAACTTGTATGACAAGAAAAACCTCTATTTCTCCGATTATTACTCCTATTCGAAGAAACCCTTTTGCTCCACAAAGTAAAACTTTGAAAAATTACCAAAAAGATATAAAAAATTTATGTATTATTGCTTAATTAGCCTTAAGCCACCATAAGACTAATTAAACAACTAATCTTTTACTTTTCTCCGAAATAAGAAATTCAAAATTGCACAACATAATAAACTCATATAATTAAAAAAATAGAAATGAAACACAACAAATAAAATTCAAATAACAAAAGTAAATAATAATAATTACTCCTCCCGAGAACAAACATATTTACAAATAGGTAGGTAGTACTTAAATAATAATGACTTATTTTGACAAGATCGTTTTTTGAGTTATGAAGGTTTTCTCCGTTTCATCTCTGGTCTATTGTGTACGTGTCTACTGTTTGTCTGTAAATAAATTATTTTATGTTACTAATACTCCAGTAACATTTCATTTATAAATACACATATATTATACTCCAATTTCAAGGGTTGGTATTGTCCTTAATATTTAGCATTCTCTGTACTAATTTCTCAAATACTCCTATTGATAAAGGTTTAGTGAATATGTCAGCCTCCAGTTCTTTTGACAAAATCTTCACTAAATTTACTTTACCATCTTGTTGAGCCTGTCTCATGTAATGATATCTTGTGTGTAGATATTTCAAGCCTGGTGCTCCTACCATCTGAGCTCCTTCAATGGCAAATTTACTTGCCGGTAGATAAGACACTCCTATTATTTTCTCCACTATTTTGGCTTGAGTTTCAATCTCCTTGGCCAGTTCGCTCATGGCTATAAACTCAGCTGCACAGGTGGAAGTAGTTACACACTGTTGTTTATAACACTTCCACACAATTATATCTCCAAATAATTTAACTACGTAACCAGCAGTAGAGGCTCCAGTTACTGGACAAGCTCCCCAACTTGCATCCGAGTAACCCTCTAAATTTTCGCCTTCTCCAGAATAATTTAATCCTATATTCTCCGTGAATTTGAGATATCTAATTATCATTTTTATCTCCTGAATATTCTCTGATGTAGGGTTTGATTGGCACCTACTCATTAAATTTACCACTAATGCTATATCAGGTCTTGTTCTTCCAGTTAGATATAGTAAACATCCAACAGCCTCTCTGAATGGATATTTTTCTTCAATTTGTGGTTCCTCTGTCTGTTCATAATTATTTTCATTTCTCCATTTAACTTGCCTTGTCACCATAGGTGTTTTGTAAGGCTTACAGTCCTCCATTTTAAATCTCCTTAATAGTTTTTTGATTAAATGAGACTGTTTTAACTTCAACTTGTTAAGACTCTAATTTCTTTCTATTTTAATACCTAAATATTCCTAAAGTGTTTCCATATCCGAATATTTGAATATTTTTTGTGAGTTCTCCTTTAACTGTTTAATTAGTTCCAAACAGTTTCCGGCTAATAATATGTCATTGACATATGCCAGAAATATAACAAGTTTGTCTCCATTTCTCCATTTAAACAGACAGGGATCCTTAACATCACTGACCAAGCCAATTTTATTCATTTCCGTGGTAAAGAGAACATTCCAGCTTTTTGGGGTAGTTTTCAACCGTATATTGATTTATTTAATTTGCAGATTTTGTTTGCCCATTCCGAAGGATTTATCTCCACTCCTTCAGAAATCTTCATATATATAGGGGTGGTTACTTCTCCATGCAAGAATGCAGTTTTCACATCCAATTGACAAATCTCCAAGTTGTACTTATTTACAATTGTCAGTAAATTTTGTACAGTTGTTAAAGGTGTTACTGGTGCATATATCTCCAATAAGTTATACTCCATTTTGTCTTTAAATCCTCATCCCCCTAATCTCGCCTCATAGTGGACTCCTCCTTGTGGCTCCATCTTGGTCTTAAATAACCAACGAGAATCTATGATATTTGGTTTTCTCCCATATTCATCAATGACTGAACAGTCTATAATACTCCAGACCTGATGTTCTTTTAATAAGTTCAACTCCTCCTTTATGGCTAACGTATTTCACTTACACATACTCATACATACACCAGCAGAGTTGTGTAGTGGTGATCTCCATTATCTCCTTTTTGTTCGTTATCCATTTAACATAAATGTTTCAGGAACCCGTCAAAGGATTAGGAATTTGCTGACAACATAGTAAGCTGGTAACAAATATTGTTGGCACCAGCAGCCTGTTCCTTTAACCTTTTTTTTTTATTTTGTTTATGTCACCATTCTCCAATAGTCTACATATCTATACATTTTTCTCCTCGTATACGTTTTTCTTATTAATTCTTATCAATGTGTGTAATAAAATTACGCACACTAAATATTTTTAAGATTTCTTCTAGAATATGTATTTCTCCTTAATATTTCACCATCTTGCAATACACCATTTTTCCTCCCCAATAATAATTTTAGCTCCAGATTCGTCTCCTCTTTTAATCTCCATACTCCATCAAGACATTTCTCCACTGTTTAATAAAATACAAAAAATAAATTAGTATGTGCACATTCTCCATCTCCCCACAAGTACATATATTATAATACAGAATATTATTAGAATAAATAATTGCTGTTGACAGACTTATTTTAATGAGGTACCTCAGCATAAATATCAAACTCCACTTACCTCCGCCTTTATCACCAAACACTATTAAAGATTCCAATACTTACAAATAACTGCATTGACATTGAAATCTTCGGGATCTTTGCCCTGGGATTCCAATCCCGTTAATTCTTCAGGTACCCAGTGCCTCCACCATATTGGACATTGGGGGCTTTATATCCATATTAGATATTTTAATTGTAAAGTAAAATTTTATAAAACAATAACAACCACTCCAGTACCGCACCAAGTAAGTACTTTATTATAGTGAAAAACAAGAACATGTGTTAACTCTACGAGTACAAGAAGAAGGAATAATAAAAAGCAATTATATATAAAAAGAAATAGCGGCGGTATAACATGCCAGTGCAGCTAACAAGTGCTCAAACAATCAGTAAAACCCCAACATTTATAATTAAAACTAATAAATTATTGAAACCGAACGTGAACCGCATTTAAGTTGTATTGAAAAAACTATAAATTAGCCATACCTTAAGCCCTTGAGGTACTGGTCATTTTGCTTTGATATATTTCATATTACTCGAATTTTCTCTATAATCTGATAAATTTTTTTTTCGACATGATAGTGAATTTGCTTTTACACATACATGCATTTCCTCTTTACGAGAAAGTTAGATAGGTACTTAAATGAACATTATTGGGTTTTGTTATGTTTATATAATCGCAGAAAATCGAATAGGTAACATATTTATTCGAGTACCTATATGAACATTTTCTGCGTGTCACAATAATATTTTGTTGAGTTAATAGCTTAAAATCATTCACAATTATTACGAACTTAGGGCCGGAAGGGATATTATGTTATCCTAAAAATTATCTACCTTAAATTTTCCTTGAAAATGCAATGAAAACAGGTTTTTCCAGTCAATATCGTTACACTAATTTTATCAAAAATTCCTGCATAATCGTAATTTTTTTCTAAATTTATCTTGTCGGCGAGCGGTAGGTACGTTTATGTTAATTAATGAACCTTGAAAGACGGCAGTTGGCAGTAGGTACTGAAGCTTATGCATACATGGTTTGAGTTAAAAAGGAGATTTTCATCAAGTTGATTTGGCCTAATTTTGGCTACATGATTTGTTTTTAAACAGGGAAGAGAAAACTTACAGGTACAGAGGCTGGTTGCCTGAATCAAGTTATATTATTCTTATTGTTTCTGTGTTTTCGCTCTGTACCATTGTTTTTTAATGAATTAAAATTTTCTTGTTTTTGTTTCAGATGTTAAAGAGTTATTCATGGAGAAGCCATCGTGGATGTGTTTGAAAAAAGCTCAGCATTATATGAAACTTTCAATGGCTACATATGGCTGGTTATTTGTCATCTATAGGCATTGTTGTACAGGAATTTTCAAATTGTTTCCAAAATTTGTGTGTTGCTCTTGTTTTAGGTAATTTCAATGCCTCGTCAGTTAAAATCATGTTTATTTTTGTACTCAGCTGATTTGCTATTTTTGTTACGGAATAAATTTTAAATTTATGAATTAAAAAGGTTAAATTTTATCAAAAAAAGTTTTTGGGTAAATATAAGGGTAAAATAAGTTTTGGAATGAATGGAATTCAAAAAATGAAATAAAACCCGGTTTTGGTATTACGTTGTAAATTGTTGAAAAAGTTGTGCGAGTACTCTTCCGAGTAGATTTACTTAAATTCAACTAAGAATATAAGTAGAAAGTATGAAGTTTCAGCGTTGATGAAAAACTCGTTATAGTGTTCAACGAAGTCTGGTATAAAACTATATTTGATTCATGCTGGTATTATGAACAAACTAATACAAACAGAAAAATTGAAACAAAAACTATTCCATTTCCATATTTTTGATTTTTTTTTTGGTTATTAATTCTAATTGAAGGACTATTACCTGGATTTCATCTCGTTAATTCTAAAGAAATAGCATTAAAACATTTTTTTTCTTTCATTTTCTTCGCCACATGTCGATTTCGAAATTTTTTCTTCGAAAATTATATTTCTTTTTTTCCTTTTTCTCGTCTGCAAATTTTCTCATTTTCATTGAAGTTGATCGTAAAATTTGAACGAAAATTTATATTAATTTCTAATTTTTCACTATATTTAAGTCGTAGTTATATTTACATGCAAATAAATTTTTTCTCAGCTTTCATGGAATTCGGCGCTTCTGTTATCTTTGGTGCAAAAATATGAGTTATTTTCACAAAAATTAATTGTTTTTAGGAAATATTCGAAAGGCATGGTTTTATTATTATTTACGTCTTCCAAGTTATTATAATATAGCTGCTTAAAATTTGTCTCATTTTCTTAACGATTCTCTGAACAGATCTTATAAAGGCCTTTATCAATACGTTCCGATTCTTTGCTAGGCCCCACATTCTGAATTGGGAAGCAGGTTCTTTGCCTTTCTGGGAAAACGGTGAACAAACTTGCAGACGTAATTGAAGTATACGATTGTAATTGTTTTCTCTTCTGTGTCGTTTTTCAAAATGTGTTTTTCGTTTAGTAAGCTTGCAAAAAAAAAAAAAAATTAAAATAAAAAGGCCAATGTCTGTGTAATTATGTCTAATGTATGTTGATCCGCAAAAAAAATTGAGCGCCGGGTTAATTTTTTCACAAACTGGTTTTCACTTGTTTTTATTAAATTTTTTAATTAAAGTCAAATAATTTTCATGTTCGTAATTATCTGGTTTCAAAATTTACTCCATAATTTGTATTTGATAATTGAGAGAACGTGAAAGATAAGGAAAACAATTTTTTGAAAACAAAGAATTTTTCAAGTAAAATCTTACGATACTTTTTTGGAAGGGGATTGTGAACAAGTTTTATTATAGTGGGAATTGGAGAGAAAAAAAATTTTAAAGAGAAAAGATTTGTGGCCCCTCGTCATAAGTAAATTAGTAATGTTTAACAGTTTTCACAAAAAAAACTGAAAAAAAAAATCAAGAAAAAAATCGAAAGAGAATCATGAATAAATGAAACAAGTTTTCACAATTTTATGAGTCAACAAAATATAAAGATTTGAAAATTTATTTTAGAGTGTACTCTGTAGGAGAATGGGAACTGGAGGTTCGAATTTAGTCTCTTAGATAATAATTTCATCAATAAAATTCAGAAATTATCTCATTGGAAACTAATGGGTGGTAAAAAAAAAGATTTAATAAAAAAATTAAGCTAAAATTTGAATTAAGAATTTCAAAAAACTTGACCTAGTTTTTCCGGGCAATAGGAAGATTGTATCTGTATTAAGATACAGTATACAGAATTTATCTGTGAGAGGAGTTTCACAATATTAGAAAAGTTGATTTCGTGATCGGAGCGGTCGAAATTTTGTTTTAGGGTTTTTTCAGTAGATTTTTTACGTAAATCTGCTAATTTTTCTTTTTTCTTTTGTTTTTTTTGAGAATTCTAGGGCCCTAAAAATCCCAGCCAAAGGGGGAATTCCCGTTCCCACATTTCATCAGGCCTATAGTTTCTTCAGAGAACTGCGTTGCTTTGTATCAATAGGATTCTATTTTAAGTTGCAAAAAATGTTGATAGATGGAGTAAAGTTTTTGTTTAAAGTATAATGTGCACTGTTGAAAATGTAGAACAATTTATTTTTTTATGTTTAGAATTTACTTTTTAATGATTAACAAAAAAAACCATTGGGCAAATATATCAATAGAATAGAGTTAGTGAAGAGGTATGAATTGAAATAATGATAGTTTCTGTTTTTTTTTTTCTTTTTGTGCAGAGCAAAACCTACCATAGTGAAAGGAGATAATTGCTGTTTGTGTAATTTCGCTGCTGTACGTCATATATCGCAATTACCTCCGAAAGAAATTTTATATTCTTCATTTAGAAACCACATTTTTGAGGTGAGTTGTCAAATGTATAGTTCTGTAGAAGTAGTACACTGGTATCCGAATGATTCCTCAAAACCACGTTTTCTACCTAGTTAGATTAATTATGCATTAACGAATCATTCAAAAATAGGTGAACCGCTGTAGTCCCTGACTTGGGCTGAAACATAATAACTTCGCTTCGACATAGTACATCTAGCGAAATTTATTCTGTTACTGTAATTATAATGATTGATAATCATCGTTTTGTGAGAGTGGCTAAAACCTCATTCATTAAAAATAAAATTGGTTCATCTTTTTGGCAGAGGAAGTTTAATCTGTAGATTAAAAGAATTAATGAGCTGTCATAACATTTTGTTCCTAGTTATGTGGAAAATTTCAGATTTCTCTATAAAAATACATCATTGTATAGTCCATGTTAAGTCATTTGGATTATTAGCTAATCATTTCCGAATTATCTAAAATTGTGTGCTTATTTGTGCATAAAATGTAACCAATATCTATACCAGTTGTCTTTAACTCGTGGCTCGCAAAATGAGTTTTTGTGCCCCGCGAAAGAATTTGTTGAGGAAATATCTGACCTTCATTTTTTATAATTGTGATAAATTGTTTTTACCTTTAGTGTTTTTAAGTTTGAGTTTTAAATTAAAAGCTGTTGATAAAACTCTTAATACTGATCAGTGTCATATCCATGCTGAGGAATTTTCGGGTGTCAAACCCGTCACACAAGGTTCCAAAAAAAAAAGATCTTGAACGCAAAAAAATCAGAATAATGTTTTTCACCGCTCTGTTTATAAAATTTTTTCCTCGATTAGTAATCCCTAGTTATGAACCTGGCATAAGGCACTAATGCTGATAAATTATCTGTACCTTTATTGTTTCGTGGCCCGTCAGCTTTCTCTAAAAATGTATTTTGGCCCGTGAGTACAAAAAGGTTGAAAACCACTGATCTATATTATTGATTCTGTTGAATTTGTACACTTTGAAAAATATTTCAGTTACCATTTTGTGTTCTGGCTGACCACAAAACTCGTTCAATTTTAATCGCCATTCGTGGTTCGCTGTCGTTGAGAGATTTATTCACCGATTTAGTGGCCACTCCTGAAAAATTACACTTAGAAGGTCTTCCTGCTGGTAGCTTGGTGAGTAATCAATTTTAATGATTTTCCATAGCTTTTCTCACAAAAAGAAGTAAAACTTTTTCTTTCCACCCCTCACTTATCGTATTTTTCTTTCAGTCCTGTCCCAGTAAAATACATTTTTCTTTAAATAACCTTGTAGACGAGTTATAATAATAGCTAAAAATTCACATGTATTATTTGCAAAAAAATATAAGGCTCACAAAGGTATGTTGTCCAGTGCCAAATACATAAAAAAAGAATTGGAAGATTACGGAGTATTGGAAAAGGCGTTTGCTATGCATCCTGATTACGGTCTTGTTTTAGCCGGTAATTGTATTCACTATTATTTTTTGGATGTAATTTTAAAATAGGTTAATGCGTCGAAAGCAGTGTTAAGTATTTATAGAATCTTAATTTATTTTTTGTCTGTTAGAAAAGAAGTTTTGTAATATTTGATTCTTTTCGTGATGCTTAGTATCAAATTCAAAATTCTGTATACCTTGTCGGAAATCAGTGAATTATTGATTTTTGGCTTTTCATTGAGTGTTATTCTTTTTGACGTATTGATCCAACTTTTAAAATTAATCATGCACCTTTGATTATCACACTGTATTATGTTGGTAGATGGTTGATCTTTACTAAAATTAGTACGGTACCTAGTGTAATATTGTGATTAAGTTGTATGTCTGAAAATTATAGAATTTCATTATTATAGAATAACTGTAAGTCTGTAGGTGCGTATGCAGGAAAAAGTTTAATAAAATTCTGAAAAATTTCCAGTTTTTTCGTAAGTTTTAGGTCTATAGTCTCTTTTATCAAGGTATTTGTCTTCTTAATTTCAGCACGAAAAAATAACATTTTTTTAACGTTTGTTAGTCATTTAAAAATTTTTAGTGGGTACCGGGCTATTGAGGGGCATCGCTGATATGCTGGAGTAACTCCCCCTCTTCAATTTGGTACCGCATTACTCCCTGAAATTTCCGAAAAATATACTTACTAATTTGATGATTTCCTTGAAATAAGAAAATCATAACCAAAATTTTTACCACTCGCCCAAAATCTTTTTCTGGATACAAATGTTTACAAAAAAAAAAATTAGAAATTGCATGAATTTTAAAGAATAAAAAAAAAGAAAAAAACAGGAAATTTTCAATTTTATTGATATGTAAAATATTATGTTCATTGTTATGTATTCAAAGAACTTTTATCAAACAATTTTTCATGTTCGTTTTTACTTTCATTAATGAAAAGTGTTATATTCATTAATTGTCGTCAATTGTGAAAATTTTGTGAAAATTTTAAGATTTTTGTAAAAAAAAATGGGAAAACAAAATTTCTTTACCGTTCTCTGCATTCTGTGCTACCTACTTTAGATTCCTCCCTTGACCTATTATTACCGTATTTATATAGGCTGAGAAAAGTAAATCAAGATTTGTATTTTATCCTCATGTTAATATTCTCCACTATTGTATAGAACTTAAATTCCAAGATTTTCATTGTAACTTTCTACGATTTAATTGAGGATTTCTTTCAGTTTTGAAAAAAACACATATTCAAAATGTCGGTCATCCTAAATTATTAATTTTCTGCAGCGGATTTTATAAAAATAGGTTTTGTTTAATCATGACTTAATATTTTTGTTTTTCAAGGTCTGACTTTTTTATTTAAAGATTTTGTTATAAAGTAGAACACTGTTCTTCTACTTTGTTAAGGATAGCGCTTTGTATGCCCGTTTAACGTGAATGTAAGATCGAAAAAATATCTGGTACCCTAAAATGAGATTTTTTTTGTAGGATTGTAGTTTAAATAGTTTTTATTTCGAACTGATCTCTTATGTTTTCATCGTTATGCTTGGGTAATAATCGCCTATGAATGTTTTCTTCAAGCGTTTATTCATTTGTATTCGTCAACAATCTACTTTTTGAACATTAAAAACATCCTACTTAATTCAGTTTTTTCTTCTCAAATGATTCTAATCGAAGTGCTTGATTTTGTACCATCAGATTTCAGTCATATGATGGATAGATTGTTTTGCAGATTATTTTTTGTGCTTTCTGATATTTTCTTAATAATTGTTTCAGTCCTGAATTCCTCGATTTCGAAAGCTGGTTGTATTTAAACCAGTGATAGAGAAACTCAAAGTGATACGTATCTACACGGCCAGTTAGAAATATAAAAAAAACAACCACATTATTAGTTACTTTCTGTTGAAAAACAACACAAAAAACTTTAAAAAATTCTCACTCTTGTAAAACAAAGGATAATACCCAAACAAACTCAACAGTATCTTTCCCTACGAATTTTTGTTAATCAATCTTTTTAATGGAATTATTATTCTTTAATATTGTAAAATTTTTCCATATTCTACGTTCTATTGGCTAAACTTCATTCTAGAAATGGAATTGTTGAAAATTTGAAAAACTTGTAATTTTTTAAAAGCTATAAAAATGCTTCGGAGATCTATAAATTTTTTCACGCGTCTTTTTGGTGCAAGTTTTACTAGGAGCTGGCAGTGGTTAGTTAAATATGTTTGAATTTTTTAAAATTACTTTTATCACTTTCTAAGAATATTTTACTTGAATTTTCACCCATCGATTTGTGCTGAAATGTCCAATTTTTTCAAATTGAAAGCTTTCATGGCTTCTTTCATTTGGATAGGAAGTTGAATATTAGTCTGATTTTTTTTTTTTGCTTTTATTAAGATTCATTCAGTTGATGTACTTAGCCTTTTATTTATTTTCTGTACAATTATTTTAGATACTTACATTAAAACGTGATTTACTGAAAACATCGAAATATTCGTGTATTAGTCTGCCTTAATTTTTATTCATGCAATTGTTTTTTCTTTTTCCCTCTTGTTATCTAGGTCATAGTTTGGGTGCTGGAACCAGCGTTTTATTAGCTTTCATGTTACGTCCTAAGTATCCGGAAGTGAAAGTGTACGCGTTTGCCTGCCCTGGTAAGTAAAATTTTTTCTAAAATTTATTTTTATTTATTTTTATTCGTACGACGAAAACCCAAGCAGACGAGGTTAGTAATAAAACAACGTCGATCGCCTTGCTTATAATTTTCGTATCCACGCCAGACGATTTTAAGGACAAACTTGTGTAAAAATAATTCTTGTTACATATTAAAATTTTCCTGTTTCCTATTCCGTCTTCATAAAATTTTATCGCTGAATGAATCATCTGAAAGGTAGGACTACGATTTGTACAACCACGTATAATTTTTTTTAATGAATGAATCGGACGCTTCTCACCGCATACTTATTTGCATTTATCGTGTAAAATATTTCTGATTTTTGTCGTACGTCATGAATTAATTAGTTTATTCTGACAAATACCGTATTTCTAATTTTTGCCTTACGTTGTGAATTAATTACTTTATTGTTACGATGTCACCTTATCGCTGAATAATTTTTGAATAATATTCGAACATTACCTATGTTTTGTTTAAAAAAAAAAAGTTACTAAAATATTTTCAACTAAGAATTTTTTTTGAATCCGTTTTAGCATATTGAAAAACATCAATATTTTTCGAAATTAAAGGCAAACAAACCATCATGCTGTATTTTAAAATCTGTATATTTCCAGCGTAAAAACTTGGTTAAAGACAACGGATCTTATGGTTGACTCTGTGTGGCTCAGAAATGTTAGCTATCATTATAAATAATCTTAAGTGATATGAATGAGTGTACAATTTTTTTATGGTGTGATTGTAAATTGGTTCGTTCTGTCAAGATAGAACCTCCGAATCTCTTTAGTATAAATAATCTTTCTTTTTTCTCGAAAAAGAGAAGGAACAAATGGAAAGAAAAGGGAAGGGAGAAAATTACAATGTAAAAAACTAGATGAAAAAAAAATTTTTTTTTTCTTTAATAATAATTCTAAATAATATGTGCACGAAAAGGAATAGATCTGATTAAAATCGTTCGAAAAATATAAAGACTGAAGTATCAGTTCTCTTCAGTCTGAACCGGCTCAATATTCTTTATTTTTACGATTTGCGATCCTATAAAAAAAGAAATCCTGCAAAATAAATCCGAAAAAAATTTACTTTCGAAAATTCGTGTTTCAATTCTCTTTTGGATTTGATATTCCTGAATGTTGAAAGCTGGCGGAAATACCTACTTTTGGAAAGAAATGGTTGACCATATGGTACTTAATATTTCCGCGAAAAATTTTTTTATTTGAGAAAAGACCCATATGCCGTTTGAGGAATTCAAGATTTTTCATCAGCCTCTAAGCTATTCGAAGTGATTTTACAGATTTTGAATCGTAAAGTAAAATATAATTTGTGTTGTTATCAAATATAGGTTACATATACCTACGTCACGGTTTCATTGCTGGAGCATTATCGATTTATTTTATTTTCAGGTGGTATGGTCAGTCGAGAAGTGGCAAAACTAACTGAAGAATTTGTGATGACGGTCGGTATAGGCGATGACCTCGTTATGCGAGTTGGCATTGATTCTGTAGAGGACTTACGCAGTAATATGTTATACGTGTTACACGCTTGCCGGCTGCCCAAAGTAATATATGCGGCCAAAAAATTGTGATATGAAATGTATACTCTACCTACGTCCTAATATTTCATTCGTTCGTTGCAGTATCGTATTTTTTTGAATGGTTTTGGGTACGCATTCTTCGGTGTACCTTCTAGAGATTTAGAATCGACGTGGAAATCAGATAGAATTCGCACACCAGTATTTCCTACCAAAGATAGACCGTTGCTGAGTAATGGTAGTGGTCCTTCTACATCTTGTGAAGTTGCTCCAAATCGTTTCCAACACGTAAGAATCTTCTAGCATTCTGAGATCGAAGAAACGTCCTTCGAGTGACTTGAATAGAAAATTGCAAAGTCATTTGTCGTACTTTTTTATTGGACGCATCGCCAAAGACTGAATTATATCATTTACTGTCTGTTCGTCGATATTTAAGTATTTCTTGACTAAATCAGAATTTCGTTATAAGTAAGAAGGAAGATTTTCCAAGTGTTTTATAAAACTTGAATTTTACTGTAAGAGTCGACAAAAAGACGTTTGGAAGGATGTTTGAATTGCACAGGTCCTTATAGGTATTATCTTAAATGCAGATTTTATTTTCTGTTTTTAAGAGTAACTGCGTAACTGTAGCCCAGGATAGATCTAAGATTTTCATGAGAAAGGGGTCCCTAGCTTGGAATTTCTGGCTTCCAAAAAGTGTTTATCCTCTCTGTTCGCCTTTTCAAAACAGTCACACATCGTCCAACCAGAAAACGAAAGCTTATTCAGATAAGTTTTATTTGTTTGTTGTGTAGAGATAATGGTGGATACTGGTTCTTTCCCTTCTTTTCCTGTTTTAATTTTGTGAATTCTGTTCTTACACTCTTTAATGATCTAAAATTCGGTAAATGATTATGTACTTATATGTACCTACCTAAATAATTTTTTCAGAATAAATTTTGGTCAGCTAGTTTTATTATAAGCTTTTATTTTACTCACTACTGCGATTTTATTTATTTTTCAATTCATTAAATTTTTATCGCAAAGTGGGATGCACGTCCCTCTGAATTCGCCAATGGCTGTATCCTCTAAGATTTGATCGAGATTTGATGTTTATTTAAATAAAAGAAGATACCAAAACCAATTAACTTGACACGAAATTTGTAAGTTACGTATTTACCATTTTTTTCCCTTGTGAAATACCCTTTTTTTGAATCTGGCTATTTTGTGTGAGTCATTTCAATTATTTTATCATAAAAAACATCAACATATTTTGTTAGGTTTTACTTTATTTCTTATAGTTATAGTTCAGTTGGATTAAATTATATTAAAATTGTTAAAGACGATTGTGAATTTGGAGTGAAACGATTTACTCTGTTGAAATTCATTTCAATTTGTTGCGAAGATGTTTCTCGAATCTCAGAAGAACTCATATGATTGTATTATTATTTGGAGGAGAGTGCGTTTATTCGAATAAAATTTTCCATCATTCACGAGTTTTTCATTTGTTTTGTAGGAAGTATTTTCTCGACGGTTTTGTAAAACACGTCTGTACATGCCCGGCCATATTTTACATATTACCAGAAAGAAGAAAACGAAAGAAGAACGTAAAGCAGCCAAGTAAGAATTTGATTATAGCTTCTGCTATTTTTGCTTACCGTTTCTTTCAAAAACTTTTTTTTGTAGAAAATTGAGAATAGAGAATGGGGATGATTTTGAAATGCGATGGGCGTCTCCAGAAGATTTCAACGAAATGAGAATTATGCCGCGAATGTTGCTCGATCATTTACCTGAAAACGTATTGAAGACAATAGATGCAGTATTAGATTGCCAACAAACTGAGATCGGCTTGGATGTTGCCGAAATTACAATTATATGAAGCAACGAGCCTAACTGCTAAAACGAATCTCAATTTTTTTCCTCAAAAATTCGCTATTGAAGCATATAATACGTTAATGCTCTCTTAGTACTGTTAAATCCGTCCGAATATGTGGTGTTAGAAACGGCGTATTTTGTGTAACTTAATCGTTTTTCGTATAATCTGTGGAAACTTCAATTTTTATGTGTTTTATCTGTCGAATTGAGTATCACAAATTGACAAAAGGCTGTCTTTTTCCTACTCATTTAAAATACCATCATCATGTTTAAGTGTATCTGTTGTTCCCAAATATTTTAAATGAAAATCTGGGACGAGTTCCTCAATGAATCGTTCTTTACGAACGCACATCAGTGTGTGACGCACTTTGTACCCCATTAATTAATGTCTTCCAAAATTATGCGGTGTATTGTGTGATCTTTCTGTGATTGATATATGTTTATTTTTATTTAATATCTGTTGAATTTTTCTTTTCAAATAATATTGTGAAAATTTTACGAGGTGCTATTTTATTTGCTGATGACTGAAATTACGTCTACTGTCAATTATCTACAAAAATAAACGCACACTTCTTTTCGGTAAAAAAAGAAAATACTCGCTATTTATCAGGAGATTGTGAGATAAGAAAGCTATGAAGGTGATCTAACTTTTTTTTCATTTAAAAGTTTAAATTAATTTTGGGTGATATACAAAAAGAAGACTGTTTTTTAAATACGTTTGTTATTGTAAGCTTTCACTGACGAATTTTATTTTTGTGTCTTGACTTGTGAATTAGCTCATCTAAAGCTTAATTGTGACAAAAGTTACTCAATTTTTACAATACATTTTTTCTTTTTTTTCGTATTTGTCTTTTGAAATACCGCTGGATATTTTTTGTGTTTGTTAACATTTTTCAAAGTTATTTCTTTATTTCCTTTATTGTAAATGATAAGACGACTTAGTGTAAGTTAATATTTTTCATTTTTTTTCTTTTGTATCATTATCAATGATTTTTTATTTTGTAGAAACCTATTGAATGAACAATTTATTCTCTTGTAGTTGCATCGAGATCGTTAATTTGTTCCGCCCATGTGTATTCCTCATATATTTAATAAATGTATCGATTGATTTGTGAAATTTTCTTCGATTAACCTGTGGCGGTCGTAAGTTCATTCAGGTACCGTAACTTACCTAAAAGAAAAATTGCTCTTATACGTATTAAGTTGTTGATAGAAAATTCTCGAAGTAAATTATCACTGACGGTAATCCTCTGCACTTGAAGGTTTTATGCGGTTATATAGCTGACTTATTCCCACCTACCACATGTATGAGTTATAAATTATTAGAAGTTATGTTTTCTTGTTGTTTCCGCGAATTGAAAATCAACAATTTTATAACCAATATCTATTGATTAGGGAATAGGGAATGATTATTGATTAGAAAACTTTCTATTGAGAGAAAAAAAAATTAAAAGCATAACGAAGGCTTACTATGTTCAGTGATACTGATATCTCTGAAGATAAATAGTAGACTAGTATTCATTATTTTAGTTGAATTGTTTGTCCTTTGACAAATTTTTGTTTGAATAACAAATAAAATGATGGAATTAAGAAAGAAAATCAATCTGATGAAAAAATTTAATTGATTCTATGGAGAAATTATTTTTTTTTAATTTTAATTTTGTAGAAATATTCAGAAAAAACAGTTTAAAGTAATATTGAAAAATAAAATTTTTTGTAACAATAACAGAGTAATAACTGTACGCCTTACGTTACACTTTGCCTCCCGGATTTATATTTTAAAAGAAACTAAAAAAATCATGAGCGGATACAAGAGGGGGAAAGAAAAATTCAATTATATAATTATTTTGAACTTTTTTCTCTTTGGCACGCCCCCTTATGCCCAGATTTTCTTTTCCTATATTCGTTCCATCCGTTTCAAAAGGCTACGACTTAAGCATGAAATTATGATTTCGTTTCGTCACATAAATTTTAAAACAATGATTATCTTTCGAATATGAATATATTTTGAAAATTTTTTTCAACCGACTGTGTCAAATTTTTCCCTAATAAGGACTGAATATTCTTCAAATAATAAATAAATTTATTAAATTCATAAGAGAAACGGAATAACCCACGTAATGCACTTTATTCATGCATAACTTAACACTGAAACGATATAATGTCGTTGGACTGAGAAAACTTTTTATTTTCTTTATTTCTAATTATTTCAGATAGGTGCTTATTTAATTCATCTATTAGGAATTAAACTACGTGCGCTCTTATAATGACGTTTTCCGAAAAACCCGAAATAGAAATAAATTTTAGATTCAGAAGTTTAGTTCGTCATTTGCTGTAAAAATGCAAAAAGTGTAGTCATCTTTTTCATAGTATATTTTTGTCAAAATAATACGAGTAGCTAGGTATAGACTACAATTCTATAGAGAATGAAAATTTTTTATTTAAAAAATTTTTTTTTACAGTCACAAAAAATATAAAACAAAAACTTAAAAACATTTATATTTCAGTAAATTATTCATTTTCTTTACTAAGTTGAGTTTTTATTTGCGAGATATTCGAGTTCAAGTTATTGTTTTCTTGAACTTTACATTCAATTAGCGTTTGTAATTCTTTCACGTCTTTTACCCGATCTTGAGAATCTTCTGAATGATTGCCATAATAATCGTCCATTCTTGGTTTCAAAGAATTCAGAAATTTCTAACGAAAGTAAAACGAAGAAACAAAAAACGTGAGATCTAGATATTTGTTGTAAGTAGAATGAGCTGAG
The DNA here is from genome assembly GCA_011428145.1 of Ericerus pela. Classification (NCBI taxonomy): domain Eukaryota; kingdom Metazoa; phylum Arthropoda; class Insecta; order Hemiptera; family Coccidae; genus Ericerus; species Ericerus pela. The sequence goes on from WOFM01000392.1 coordinate 228,196, forward strand.
AAACAATGAAGTTATTCATTCGTTGACTTTACTTTTAAAATGCTATCCCCTTCTGAATTAAAAATTACGTAAACTGCAAATATAGGAACTGAGATCAATGTTATACTGGTGAATATCCATCCCAGTAATTCTGCCCATTTAGGATATGAATAACCTTCTAAAGTAGGAGGCTCATAATCTATTAAGCTGAACACCCACAAGCACTGAAACCAGAAATGACCAAAATGCAATAAATTAAAGAAAAAATGATCATATTTAAGAAGGGAAAACCGAAAATGAGTGTAACCATTAATAAAAGCGGAGTAACGATTCTCCAACATGATGTGAAGAAAGCTCCAGGTTTATATTTAGTCATTTTTTCAATATTTTCGGATAAACGATCTGCTCCATAAATCCAAGTGACAGCGATCACTTCGAAAAATGCAATATAAATTATTGATATTGAAGCGACATAATGATCTATCAATTGGAAGAAATAAATGCCACCCTGGAATAAAATAAAACAGACATCGAAAATTTTGTAGGAAGGTAATCAATTTTATTCAGTTCAATTATTCAGACTTACCTGTGAAACATTAGGTAAACCAATAATAAACGATACCAAGCAAACAACCAATACGAGTATTTCATGGCAAACCAATTTTCTTTTAATCCAATTGGGGAAGCCATCTTGAATCGATGTAACAGTTACTTCTACAATGGCAAACTATAGCTCAAAAAAAAAAGAAATAAACTGCTATTTGTTTTGTATTTTAAAAAAAGTCTCGAAAAATATGTTTTAATTTGTTTTTTTTTTCTTTCAAATAAAAAGTATTTAATGCCTACCTGAGTATTGAGACACAGACATAGTAATGTAAAGAAGAATAGAGCCGACCATAGGCCAGGAAATGGCATTTTAGATAATGCTTGAGGATACACGACAAATATGAGTCCAGGTCCTGAAAAACGGATTATTAGGTTCCTGTTTATTCTTTTTGTACAAATAAAATATGCATGAATTTACGTCCAGCTCCAAAGTATAGAAATGGAAGGGTGCAACTTAGATTTAGGCCTAAATTCTTAAACACCATTTCCCATCATAGCGGAGCTTGAACTGAGCTTTAATCAGGGGGTACTATAAAGTCACGAGGAATTTGGTCAGGCATTAACTGAATCACACCAGTAAAACAGTCACTCTACATTTAGTGGTTTTTTTGATCTTGTGACTTCGTACTTCCTAATTCTGCTCGCACAATAACGTATGAACGTCGGCCTACCATTAAATGATGAATGAGCGGGTAAGTATAATTGACCAATTTAAAGTCTGGAAAATGATATGCTTCGATCATATCTATAGTGAAGACCCCTATCTGTTACCCAGACTCTATTCTTTTCAAAAATAATAATATCGTCCATAAAAAATAATGATATAGCTCATGCAAGAATGAAGTTCTCTAAGAATAACGATTGCTTTATTTCCGAAATTTTTTAGAAACGTCTAAATCTCACTCGGTACTCTAACTTTACGACATTGTAATTGGTTGATTTTACATATTTTTTTGTTTTTATAGTAATTTAAATTAGAATATATTTGTATTTGGCTTGGCGCCCTCCGGTAATACGGTTATCTGATACGTAGGTCAGCAGTTCAAATACTAATGGCAGAGTACCTACTTTTTTTTTTTTTTTTTCATGAGTTTGTTTTTATAATGTTGGCGAGCCGCGGGTATAGGATTAACTTAACATGAGAAATACAAAAAAATTTAAAAAATGTCCAATCACAACATCGTAAGCCAAATTCCCAAGTGAGATTTAGACGCTTGTCATTTTTTTTATTTTATAATTTCCCTGATTCTACGTAAACTATCATCGCAGTGATGTGTTCATGAAATATTTTGAGAGTATACCCACCTTCTTTTTGGGTCTACTGTTAGGTACTAACGTAAAAAAATAAATTTTTAACTTTTATTAACACAGCATTAAGATGTCACAAGGGCAAATTGGAAAAAAAATTGTTTTCTCATATTCTGAAGGTTCTATAATTACGGTTTTTCTCCATTATGACGGTCTTTTGGATTCCAATGATTCGAGTTTGTGAGCTTTTGTTTGGGATATGATTCTTGCACTTTGCACTTTCATTCCATTAGCTAATAAGAAAAGCTAGCTCCGAACTAATGGAGAAGAGAAATGAGCATTATTTATTGAAAAGTGGACAATTTTAACCAAATAAGAATAACTAAGAGTAGTATCTTGTGAATGCTTTTTGGTGAAATATTTTGAGAGTATAATCCGTATAGAACGGATACCTTATGAGCACATATCTGGCTGTAGCCTACCTACCTATTAGGTAAATGATACGCAAAGAAAATTATTTATGGAATAGGCCTGTCTATTTATTGAAGCGAAGCTTCCTTTTGTACTTATCCACTCACAGAACAACTTTGTGGTGATGCCATTGCTCTTAGATGGTCAAACCAAAGCTGATGAAAAATTACAAAAGTATAACAATTTAAAAATGAATTCAATGTCATGATGAAGTCAAATTTTTGACATTTGATATATTAAAAAAAAAAATTGTTAATTTTTTAGAAATTTCAATTTATTCGATAGCTAGATATGGGGTTAGGATTTTTTGTTTTTTTTAAATTGAGTGACACATCGTCAAATATTTTTTTTAAGGTGCTGAGTCCAAATTTTCGGTTCATTTTTGGATTGAACGACTCATTATGGCCCTCTGTGACCTCAAAAAAGGGATAGGATGATTTTTTCTTAAAAAATTAATTTATATATCGGCAAATATATTTTTTAAGGCTTTAGAGTTCAAATTTTCTGTTCATTTTAAAATTGAATCACTCATTGGGCCACATGTGACCCAGAAACGGTTGGTTAGGTAAATTATTTTTTACTATCTTATTTTGTGATAGGTTTATCCTCGGATACGTAAGTATATTGAAATGCAAAGTTTCACTTCTAATACGTGTGATGTGGCTCAGGTTTTTTTTGAGTGCGAGAAGTGGGGTCATTCTGGGTAATGCACTTTGCTTCAATTGTGGTTCTTGGGTTTGCTTGCGACCCCCGAATGTTACTTAGTAATTTATGAATGATTTCACATCGTCACCCTCTCTCTCTTACTCTCTCTCGCTCAAGCTTAGCTTTAAAAATTTATTGTCAATTATGTATCGGCTGAAAAAAACTGGACTAATTATCTGCGGATTTTTTTTTCTCGATGCACATGAAAGGGTTACGCTTTTCCGAAATATAAATCACTTGTGTCATGTTTTTCACGCTGTTTATAGGTTAGCTACCTATCACTATTATTGTAATGTTAATTTGAAATTTCTTCATTAAAATCGTTGTCAAACTGACTATTATCACAAAGGTTAAATTTTGATGTAAAAAAATTGCAGAGAAATGTAAATTTATTTATCTACTGCAGTCATGTGCTGATTGAAAATAAAAGATAAAAAGTGACGGACATTTAGTCACTCCAACTTTTACTTTTCCAAAAATTAAAAATTTTCCAGAATTCTATATTTTTATCAAAATTTAATATTTTGATACTGAGACATCTGAAAAATCGACAGTTTTTCCACATGTCACGACACAAATTCAAACATTGTATATATACTTATATCTGGGAATGGTTCGTAAATTCTAAGATTATACCTTTATCAAAACACAAAATAAATGAATCGAACACCGACACAGATGAATTTTCCATTCTACGAAATATATTAATAGATTTTAATCGTTGACTCTTATATTTTGTGGTGACGTATAGATTTTAAAACATAATCAACGGTGAACCAACAAATCTTATCTTCCCTAACTGTTCAAGATTTTGGTTTTACTCTGAGTAGTTAGTTTTATTTTTAATGTGAATACTTTCCATTTGTCGTGAATGTTTCATTTGTTCACGACATGATACAGTTTTTAGTTCAACATAAAAAGTTCTTTTTTCTCCGTTTTGGAGACTGTTTTTACCATAACTTATTTTGAAAGGTGAACATCATTAGCAAAATCATTTCCTATTTTGCCTATAATCATTTTTAGTTTTAAACGTGCGTATACTTGATTATAATCTGTTGGTTCACAGGACATTTAGAAACCACAAGGCTGTTACAAAAATAAAGAATTGCACGACCAATAAACTATGTTTTATTTAAGCGTAAGTAACCTCATCTGTGTTAAATGTGAATTGTACTAATTGGTTAGCCTACTTATAATATTCGCCTATGCAAAATTGTCCGACATGTTACTTAGGCTTCAGGAGCTTTCGCTGGTAGGCTAGTGGCATGACTGTTTGGCCTGACTTGTGAGTTCTCAACTTCATGGTTTCTCAAAACACCCAAATATTTTTTTTTTTTTTTTTCATAATTTCAAACCTCTATACTCGGGATGAGTGTTTGTTTTTAGACACCACAATACCAAGATATTCTTATTTGAAATCAACATATTTTCATGCCAAGTTTTTGGAAGAACTTTTGCTCCCTTTAGAGAGTTTACCCTCTACACTAAATACATTAAACCTGTATGGATTCAATTTAAGGATAAAAGTGGGAAACCAAATCAGCAAACATACCATCAGTGATAACGTTGCTTATCTCCTCTTGCTGATCCCAGGCAATATTACCGATGGTGGCAAATGCAAATACAGCCGCTAATATACTTGTAATACCATTAATACAAGAAACGGTAATGGTATCGTATAAAATCTGGTTGTTGTATTTGTTATAGCTTGCAAATGATATAACGGAACCAAAAGCTATGCCAATCGAATTGAAATTTTGTGCTGCAGCATATACCCAAACCTACAAAAAGTTGGAAAAATGTAAAAATTATAGCTTATCAAGTGTTACATTTTATTTCCTCAATAACTGAAAGGAAAATCAGCTGTATATGAGAAAATTTTTCTGATAGAATATCTGAAAAAAGAAAAAATGTGAAAAAAAAGTTACTTTCGAATCGAAAAGAAGATCCCAGTTTGGAGTGAATAAATATTTCAGTCCAGCACGGGCACCTTCCAGACTTAGGGCCTGTCCAAGAAATATCAGCACCAAAGCAAATGGCACCGTTGCTGTGAAATACAACACTTTTCCGGACGAACGCACGCTTTTCCACAGGGCAAAGTATACAAGCACCCAAACAATGAACAAACAGGCCACAAGTTCCCATCTCATCTGACCGAAATTTTCGAAACCAGTGCTTAGTTGCAGTACTTTCTTTCTAGAAATAAAAAATAAAATTACTTACTGCATGTTGAAATTACTTCCCAAGAGTATAATGTTAAAAGATCTGATGTTATATTTTATATTAAACATAAACCAAATGAAACGTCTGCATTCTAATATAAAGCTTGAGAATACTGGAGGCTGCAGAGTTTATATAGTCTGGCAGATATGAAACAAATTTTACGGTTTAATAACGAAGGAGGATTTCATAGTGTTGATACCAATATTGTTGATAATAATAGAAAAGTCTACCGCCAAAAAAAAAAAAATAAATAAAAAAATAAAAACCTGCAAAGAAAATCTTCGTCTCTAAATTTTTATGAAAATCTTGTGGGTTGATTAGGTACGTTAAATAAAAAAAAACCACCATAGCTTTTTACGTCGCATATTATAAAAACTCTGACGCAGCAGTACTTCGCCAGAAAACCCAGTTTGCCAATTTCATCTAAAATTAAGAAACAAAAAAAAAAAAAAAAACCTAAAACCCAAATCAATGTAATGCAGAAAAGATGCTCGTTACCCTTTGCGCGGTAAATACTAAAAATATGCTTCAAGCAACATAGGCGACTTACAATTCTCCAGTAATTTGTTTTTTTTGTGCATGTTTCTCGGAAACTACTGAATCAATAGGCAAAAAACTCCAATCAGACCGGGTTCTATATGAAAATTTCAGCTCTTTCTGTCGTGTAAAAACCGTGAACCCAAAATTTTCTCCATTAATTTTTGCTTTTCAAGTTTTTTCAAAAACTACTGAACAAATAGGAATCAAACTTCTATCAGAATTTCGTTGAAATAAAAACAATCTATCGTGAAAATTTCAGTCCTATCTCTGTCGTAGTTCCATTAAAATCCTGGAAAAACCACTTTTCCAGGAATATTTTGTTCTCCAGTTTTCTGGGTAACTACTGAACCGATAAGTCCCAAACTCTTGTCAGACCTGGTTTTTATGAGAACTACTTTTTTTTTTTAAATTTTATATCTATCCTTTCTATAATTTTCTCAAAACTATGAACCGAAAATGGTAGTGATACATACATAAGTATAAATTATAATTATGTTACTGTTAACGTATGAAATCCGTTAATTCATGAAATAACTAACTATTATGATCAGTTAAAATGTATAAAGTTTTCCGATTATATCTACATTTTAACTAGTTGTTTCATGAATTAATAAGCAGGCGATAGCGAAAGTGTAAAATCCAGGCTGAAGATAAAAAGATACCTACATAATATGATTAGATTTACCATGCATCCCAGGTGCACCTGGATTGTCCCAGTTTGAGGCAATGGTTTGAGTGTGCTAGCTGGTTGAGCTTCATGCTGCAGTTCCCCGTTTTTTTCATTTTTTTTTCTTAAATTTATCAAAAAAAAAAAAAATTTAAATACCAAATGGTAATAACAATTTATTTTATTTTATTGTAGGTTGCCAGCGTGGGAAATCGATCCGATAACGTACAGACTAAAAACAGTGACAACTATCCAGGCAGCAATGCCACCTCCTATTGCGATGTGAAATCTAGACTTATATATCCATGGTTCACTTCCTCCAACCACTCTCACCTGTGCTGCAGCAACAGTTACAGCACAAAAGCACAACAGAGGGCAGAGCTAGACTTCTGCAGGTGGTAAATACATAAACCTACAACACAGGCTTACGCCATTATAGCTTGATGCCACTCTGTGGAGAGGATGCGTGAACCAGTGGAGGAGTGCTGAATGTTCAAATCACATTGGGATCATCATTTTTGTAGGTTGCTGGTGTGGGGAATCAGACTGGAAAATCTACAGATTGAGAATTGCAATGACGCTATTTGCGCGACAATGTTACTGCCAATAGCTATGGTTCATATCCCCAAATTTATTTCAGATACACTGCTGAAAAGAGGAACAATTTATTCATCCCAACCTGAAATAACATTAATATGAATGGTCGAAAATATAATCGCGACTTTTTTTCTGGTATTAAAATAGGTAAAAATTAAGTTAACAAAAAAAGTTTTGAGAAAAAATTTCTCATTTATCAAACCACAATTTAGTAACTTCACTTGATTCTGCTGTTCTTAACCATTGGGTGTTTCATTTGAAAAAGGAAACAAAAGGGTTTCTGTAAGGAGTATTTATATGAATAAGGTAATAGCATTATGTTAGTGAATGAAAGCCTAAAAAAATGATAATGTATTTAATTTCATACTTTCACGGATCACTACTGGTTAATACCTGCATATCTTAGGAGCAATGACCAAAAAGAGTCACTGACCGAAAAAACTGATCAAAATGCGTTGTGGTACCACGAAAAAACCACTACCCAAAATTTGGGGTGTGGCATACAAAATATTGCTCAAAATGCGTACCGGATATGAAGAAAAAGCCACAAATCGATATTTGGGTTGTGGCTAATTTGCAAAAATGACCACAACCAGGTGTGGTAAGTTGAAAATGCCAAAACGCATTCTGAACAATGAGTTTAACAATACGTAATTGAGAAGAATTTTATCTTGAGAGTCTGATAACGTACTTCGTGTGACGTGTATATTCGTGTTCACTAGTTCATTTGGTGCATTATTGTATTGCAGTTGCACTCTATTTCGATAATTCCACTTTATTGGTACGGTACATAGTATTACTGTAGTGTAATTATTGTTTGGTGTTGTTAGGCTAATTTGTGTTGGAAGTTAGCAGGCCTATAAAATATGTCCAGCAAAAAATATGATTTTAATTTTATTCAGAAATTCGTGAATTACTGATAAATATAAATGATGGTAGTAATGTAATTGATAGTTCGCATAATGAAAAGTCAATCGAAGAAGTAAAAGATGCTGAATCTCTAAGAAATTATAAAAAACCTTTAACAACCAAACATTACTAGCAAATAAAGAGATATGATATTTTAAAGATTGGCCACACAGAAAAGCTTGTCGAGAATGGATATGATGGACCGAATGACCCAAAAATTAGTTATTTTTTCAAGGCCAAGGAGCTATTTGATATACTGGAGGCCGCACATAAACATTTAGTTGTGTTTAGTAAATGAAATTTTTATATCTCATTTTTTATAAATTTTTTAGTTATGAAGATTGAGCTTAAGAAAAGATATTGCAATATGTTATACGTCAGATGATAAATATCTATTTTTCCTTATGTGATCATTGTCAACTGAAAAAGAATATAGGTACCAAAACGAGGAATTGTTGTAAGACCTATTTTATCTAACTACATGAATTCTCACTGTCAAGTAGACTTAATAGATATGCAGTCGAAGCCTGCTGGAGAATATAAATTTATTATGAAGTACCAAGACTACTTAAAAAAATTCTCAATTCTCCATCCTCTGAAAACAAGAACTGCTAAAGAAATAGCTCATCAAATTCTTGACATATTTTGCTTATTCGGTGCCTTCTATATTCTTCAAAGTGACAATGGTCGCGAATTTTCGAATAAGATAATTAAAAATTTGGCAGATATGTAACCTGGTATGAAACTAGTTCATGGGAAACACAACATTCCCAAAGTCAGGGATCGATCGAATGTTCTAATCAAGATGTTCATGACATGCTCATGTCTTGGATGGCTGACAATAGCTCACAAAATCAGTCAGTAACTATGTCACTGGTTTATTCAGAGTAAGAAGAATCGAGTTATTAATGCTATTATTAATACAAATCCTTTCGAGGCCATGTTTGGATCTGCTCAAAAGATTGGTTTTGCACATACTTCAGTATCCAGCAACATCTACTCGTCTACAGAAACTGAAGAAGAATTTGAAAAGAATATTTAGTTGACACAGATTAATGACCAAAGTAAGAGCGATGAAGAAGAAGACAACGTTGTTTCATAATTTCGAAACAATGAAGAGAACACAATGTATTGTTCAACTTGTGGAAAAGGAACCTTAGTAGAACATAAGTGCTCTGTGTGTCATCAATATGTTCATGTTATTTGCGTGGAAATGGATAAGAATAGTGGTAAAGATAAGAACAATGTTACTTGTAAGCTCTGCATTAGAAAAAGAAACATCGATAGTGAACGAGATCATGCAAAATTAGGCCGAAAACAACAACAGAAAAAAATTGTTAATTTATCTAATTTGAAAATGCCTCAAGTTCCTGTTGAAACTAATGTTGCTGTTCGCGTGCCTAATGTGGCCAGAGGCCATGCAGCCCATCAAAATGTTTTAGCAGTAGTAACTGAGGTCAAACACTCGGGACTTTAGCAATTTGGCACGAGAAATGGGAATCTAGAGCGATTGTATGCTCATAACAAATTTGTTATTGCCGACAGTAACTTTATTCAACCTGAAGATATGCCAACCAACTAACCATTTCATGCAGCTTCGACAGCAAACAATGTTTCATTAATTGTCAATGTACGCCTTATTGCATTGATAAAAAATGCAAATGTTTGTCACAAAATATAAAATGAAATTCGAAATGTCACAACAATATATCTTGTAAAAATAAATAGATTTAAAACTTACGACCAATGACAAAATAATGACGCAGGTAAAGTTTCTTTAACAGATATTTTGTTGGTTAAAATAACCGTAGGCTATCATATCATATTGTATGAATTATTCAAAAAATTTAATTTAATTTATGAATTTATTTGGTTGTTATTTTTCTTTACGAATTTTTGTTACGATTTTAAATGAAGAAAATTACTGATTATCGGTTAGTTATTGTACAAAAAAATATTTAGTGTTATTATTTGTATCCCATTTAATTTTAGCACTCATCCGTCAATGTTATTGAGGGGATAAGTAATTATAACTGAGCTAAAAAACATTATAAAATCTTTCTAATCTTTCAAAAAACACATTTCCCATTTTGGTATTTTCAACTTACCACAACTGGTTGTGGTCATTTTTGCAAATTACCATTTATGGATTTTCCTTCATATCCAGTACGCGTTTTGACCGACATTTTGTAGGCCACAAATCAAATTTTGAGTAGTGGCCTTTTTCAGGATTCCACAACGCGTTCTGATCAATTTTTTCGCTCAATGGCAGTTTTCGATGATTGCTCCTAACACAAAATTATATGAAATTCCTAGATAAGTGTTTATTTTATGAATTCCCTATAGTTAATATGTGAACAGTAGATTTACCTACTTAGTTATAACTATACATACTTTCCCTAAAATACATTGTTACTTCAACTGAATTTCACACTCTAAGGTAGGTAACATAATTATATTATACATGTCAAAACGGTAATATCTCGTAATTAATTTTCTTTTGTCATGAAATGAAAAATTGTCATTATCCCCACTTCTAACCCTTTTGTGGGGTCAGTTTTAATACCTCGTTTTCAAGCAAACTGGGTAAAAACGTAGGTCTATTTCGATTAAGGCAAAAAATTTTTAAATCTTTACTTAACGTGGCTTTTCATTATTCTTACGTTTTTTTGGGTGGTTAAATTAATTCAAAAATTACGTGTAAAACTCCTCTTCCGGCGTTTTCGGTAACAGTGGTCTGCTTTTATTGAATTTCTCCATACTTCTGCTCCAACAATTTGGCGAGTTCCATCGGTTATTGCAACTGTCCCATGGAGGTTCGCTTCTAAAAGCGGTAAATAAGTAGAATAAAGTGTAGGCAATTATGACGTTGTAATAAGTGGATAGGAAGAACGATACAACTACGCTCGATATACCAGCACCTGAAAGAAAGAAAAAAAAACAAAAAACAATGAATAATCAACGATCAAAAATTAAAAAAAAAACTTTCACCCACAAAATCGTAATTAACTCGATGGTAAGTAAATAATAATATCGCGTTATTCTTCAAGGGTACCAAATCGTAAATTAATAAAAAATCGACGCAATTTCTTCATTATATTGCTCGTTTAATTGAGTATTCCAATCCATCATGATGATGATGATAACGCATTTATTTATCGAAAATGTACCTACTTATAGGTAGGGCGTCGAGTAACGTGATAGAATTATATGTAGGTATATTATACTAAGGTACTTAGGTAAGTATTTATTTTCTTTGTCTACCTTTGAAAATTGGGCATAGTTTTGACAGTGCCCCGATGGGACCTCTTCTGGTGAACTGGCCAACTGCTAACTCCATGTAAAGTAACGGAATACCGCACATAATTAAAATCAAGAAATATGGTATCAGGAATACGCCTGTAAATTAATTAATTCATATTAAATTTTAGGTAGATATTAAGAAAAAGAAAATGAAAAATTAATTCGATTCCAATAAACAGTTTATCATTACATAAATTTAGGGTTGAAAACCATTTAGACCTGCGGATTTTCAAATAGCCTACAAGAATTCCTAAATTATCCTTTTGGTTAAACAATATTTTTGATTTGGGTCATTTAGCAAGGGAGAACATCGTAGGTTTGTGAATTTCGTGACTCATTGAATTTGTGTGGGAAAATAATATATATTCAGCTCAATATTTTAATATAGTATTCACTTACAAAATCAAGATTTTCAATAAGAATTGCTCCCAATCAATCAGAAAATTCTTCCAGTTAGCCTATTTAAGAATCATTTCCAAAAACGACTCAACAGGCAAAATTTGTAATTTTTCAGATTTTCACTTTGCATTATTTACAGTTTTTACCCTGATGGTTATTGAAGAGAATTTCTTAAAATGAGATAAAATGACTTAAGATTTTGTGCAGAAAACTTAGGGTAGGCCAAGTGAGAATTTGATTTATTAATTGCAGCCTATGTGGCCTAAAACTGATCTCTATTTTAGATTTATGTAGTAGGTTGTATAATGCAGCTTACATTTCCAGTGCGGCCGAATTAATTAATAAATACTTGACTGACTAATAAAAATGTAATCTGTGTTTAGCGCAGTTGCTAATTCAAGTACTCTTTGAGGTAAGCTGGTGACTTGAGACACTTCAGTTGGCTTTAAAAGAGGAGGTTGAAGCGTTCACCTTTTTAAAACTCATCCTTCTTCTTTGATTAATTAAAATTCGATATTTTTGAACAAATTGCAGCCACTTAAAAATTGCTGGAGTCTACATTTCTTTTTTTCAGTTTTAACTTTTTTTGGGTTGCTGGAAGTCACATTTTCGTGAAAGCTATGAAGAGATATTCACACATTCAACTTATATCATTATAGCTAACGAATTTTATCAAAAAAAAAAAAAAGTATGAATCTATGGAAGTATTAGGATAGTATTATATGGCTAAATTATTCTTCTTAATTTTATTGTCTGAAAAATTTAAAAATCTGTAACTAGACTTGGGTTATTATCATTAGAAATTGACAATCGACAGATTTTTAACAACCGTATATTAATTTTATCGATATATATAATTACATTGATATAGGTTCAGAGTAATCAATGAATACTTTCTAACCGAGTGCGACCAAGTAAAAATTAACTCTTAACACATGGCCTGCCTTCAAAATCCACTTTCAAAATTTTGCCAGCAGAGGGGCTGCAAAAAATGAAAATTTGGAATTTTCCATCGGCAAATTTGAGAAATATGATCAGGGAATGAAGGAAATATTAGTCACACTCATTATACTATACACGATAAAAAGCTTAGCTAGGTACGCGAAACAATTTCAAAACAATGAAGTATGAAAAATTGTATACGCATGAAGTGAAGGGGCAACTAAGAATTCGTTTTTGGTTATTTAAAATTTTTAAGATAGGTTACAATAATTATGTTTCGAGGAAGTTCCTCACTTATTAAGCACTCTGTATATTATGCTCGTACGAATGCATATGGTCGAATATTGAAAATGGGAATCTGTATTGAGAATTCGGGGCTCAAAACTACAGGCTGGCATTGTAGTCCCTGCTCACAGAATAATACTTCTCGCAGTACAGAGTATTGGAAAGCATTCCAACGCCTTAAATATGCGGAAAGATACTTCCCGCATTACACGATGAGCGAAGAGAAATTGGTGGAGCTTTTTGGTACCCTGTGCGTAAGTATAAATGAAGAAGCTTATTTAACAAATTTTTTCAAGTTATCTCAGTCATTTTTTCCATGCTACAAATTCTTGCAATTGATGCGAGATCTGTAAATTTTTGTCAAAATCATGGATTGGTACACCTAAACGAAGATACTGTTATTTTATGATTCAAGAATTATTAAATTTTTGCATTGGGTGACCGGCGATGTATTTACAAGCATATTCAATTTAATCAAGCTTCGATAAATTGTCGACGAATTTTAGGAAATATTTATGAAAATTTCGAAGTTTGAAATTTTTTATTATCGATCTCTGGATGACTTGTCTGCAGAGCCTGGTTTACCGTTTTGTAGCTTATAGGCATCCCACAAAGTTGTGCCTTTTTACATATAAAAAAGAAAAAAAAAATCTGGGATTAAATTTCATATTTTTCCAGAAATCTGGATTATTGATTTAAAAATGTACAAAATGAAACATTGGATTAATGTGACAACAATTAATTTCGGCTAACTGAAGAATTCTCTTTTTTTTTTACTTTACTTTTCTACTATATTATTTTTTTTTATACTAAATTATTACTTTTGTGAAATCAGATACTACCTGTCTGAGAGATATGCGTGCAAATCTTTCACTAAACACCGGAGAACAGAGATGTTAACTCCTAAAATTCACTACTGAAGGTCATTTGTAGTCACAGGAATCGATATTATACAAGTCTCCAGTTTCGGAATCAATTTTGATTTGGTTTCTACTCCTCTTAATTTTAATATAATTTTAATATTGTCTTCTATAAAATAGTCCATTTTTTTTTTTAAGTAATTGAATACAATGGTACTGCGATGTTTGTGAAATATAAGGTGAATGATATCAGTGTTAGAAAAACATAGGTACTTACTTAAAACAAAAGTAATATAAATTAGAAAGATTGTATAGGCGAAAATAGATTACAGTTGCGACGGGGATTTGGTCCCCCTCCTCCGACAAAAGATATTACTCCTTTTTTACACATTTTTCTCATTTTTTGGAAAATTTGTTGGGGTCTTGGGAAGAATTTAGCCCCCAAAGGCTCCTGGTTCTGCTTGTGAAATAAAGAAACACAAAATAAAAAACTTCGGATGAAAATGATACATAAAATTTGTCCAAATGAGATGAAATTGAACGAAAAAAGGACCAAGAAGTTAACCGTACTTTAATTACTGGCATCAAAGAATAATGGAGCATTGGAACCAATAGTTTCTCGATCGGACGAAGAAAATGATTGATGATCATTATTCTCACGAAACAGCTGAAAAAGGTAGCTAAATGGCTAGGGGTTGGAGAGAAAACAATGAAGAATGGAAAGTTATTAAAAAGAATGCATAGGAAAAGGAGAGACACAAAGAAAGTAGTCAAATGTTGTGGGAACTTTGCAGAATTCATGAAATCCTTTATTTAGGTTTTTGCTGTGGTCTTTCTCCCTCCCTATTTTTCTCTCTAACAATTGCGATATTGCAGTCAATGAAGAGCAATACAATAAAAACATACGAATTAAAATGAAAGAAAAATAGAATTAATATCAAATAATAAGCCATTGCGTAAGCTACGCAATTGAATAGGTAGGGGCGTAAATAAATTTATTTAATTAGTTAGTTCAAATCTTTGAACTTGACCCATATTATATTAGTCTACGTAATTAAAGTGTACCTATCGAAATTCCTTTTGTTATTATCAACAAGCCAATTATATGGTAAAAACTCTAGCGCAGCCATACTCTGCTAGAAAAAGTAGGCATTCAAATATAACTATTTAATGAAATAATCAAATCATGATTAGTTACGTAGGTACTGAGTACTCAAAATGCTTTTGAACTTAGCTTTTACCCTAACCCTGAATTTATTTTTCACCCATCTTTTAAGCTTAACTTCTGCCTCAAACTTAAAAGATCATCAGAAAAACATCTAAAACTTGGAAGATCAGAAAATATAATCAATAAAAAGTAGAAGTGGTATTAAATACCAAAAAATATCCCAATAGGTCACTTTCTCAAATAAAACTGTGGTGAAGCATTATGAGAGTAGAGGAATGGAAATGAGGACCACAACGTCAGAAATGAAATAATTCGAGAATGGAAAAATCCCGAGAAAAATAATTTTAAATCACAGTTCAAAAATCAGTAAAAAAAAAGATTAGATCGAATCATTAATTACAAATCACTAGCTCTGATCTTTTTGGGCATTTGCTATGAAAATTTGTAAGAATTTATTGTTCTTGAGCAAAAAGAATGCAAAAATTTTACAACAGTTATGAAGTTGTCACAAATTTTCAAAGTAACTAGTAAAAAAAAAACTGAGCTATTTATAGTAAAGTAGTTCAAATCACAAATCATATGACATAGTCAATGATGATAAGGTTGAAAATCACAGTCATCTCCAAATGAAACAATATTGCAGTTACAGATGGTTGAGCATAATAAGTAATATTTACAAAATAAAATTAGTAGCCACTAGGCTTAACAGGAGATATAGAAATTACACATGTTCCCAAAAGAATACGTTGCCCAGTTGGTCAAGTATAAAGCTATGAATCCGATGGCTTGTATTCTAATCTAGACTGAGGAGGTTAGTGGGGGGATTGACAAAAAATTGACTTTTTGATGGTGTAAAATTTTTTTTAGGCTAAAAGAAGAATTTTTCTCGATTGAGCATGAAAAATGGCTTTTTCAGGGCTATTATCTGAAACTTAAAAACGAAAAAATCACACACTAAATAACTAATAAATCAGGAAAAAATTTACACGAATTGTATTTCCTGCACAGTCGAGGATACAATGGAAATGATTTTTGTATTTAATTTTCATTTTGTTAAATAAGCACTATCCCCACTTGAAAGTATTTCATAGTTACGATTTTTTCACGAACTTTATTTTCACTTTTTATTAGGCTTACTGTTCTATGTGATGGAAGCTTAAAAATTGATTACCCAGTTTTTCTATTCCTAGGTACCTTGTAAACTATTTCAAAAACCTTTTGTATTTGGAATATTTGATCTGAATATATAGAATAGATAACTATGTAATTTTTTCGTGGAATTTCTGACATTTTTATCACTTTTTGTTGCAAACTTTGTTTTTTCACTTTTTTTTGCAAACTTTGTTTTCACCTTTTGTTGCATACGACGTCATCTTTTTGCTATGTACCTTAAATTCAACATTTCCAATGTTAAAATTGACTAATAGTAAACAAAATTTGTAGGTCTCGTTCTTGCATTAGAGGTAATATTCCAGCTGAATTTTGGATTATAGGACAAAAATTGCAACACTTATAGAGTTTAGTCACTTCAACAGCCCTAGGGTATGAATCATAATCTCAATCGTAATCAAATTTGAAATCATGTTAGAATGGTTCTAAATAAATTTTAATTTCAAATTTTGTAACTATTGCTTGAAAATTTCTCATTTTAGGGTTATCAAACTGCCAAAAATGCAACATAATGGCACCTGCTAGATATACCATAAAACCAATCGGCACCAAATTCAAATGGTCTTGTCCTTGACTTAGTAATAATGTTTGGTTTAAATTTTATGACTATCAAACAAAAATTACGTTGTGTACAGGGTTAAGAAGAAATGTACATACATAAATACATATATATGCTTAATTTTATAAATATATATGAATTTTCAAACATGGAGCCAAAATTTTCCTTGGGTATGAAACAAAAAACGTACTTACTACCTCCCATGGGTCCTTCTATGAGCGTAAAATTAATAAGCAGATTTTCGTAGAAAACATACCTAAAAAATACCATCCTACATCCTGTTTCGCATGGCTTCACATGAAAAAAAAATACTCACTTTATACTCCGAAGGATAGGGTAAATTTTGTATAAAATTTTCTCCTATTACATTTTATAGCTAACAACAAAACTGAGAACTATACTCACTAATTTAACTTTGTTAAGTTTAATTATATAACAGAAGATCGCTAATTAGTTTGTCTATAATCATATTATTATTGCTGAATACGTACCACCGCCGCTTTTGTAACATAAATATGGGAATCTCCATAAATTTCCTAAACCTATTGAGTAGCCGACACAGGCTAATATAAACTGCAGTTTATTAGACCAGTATCGTCGGCGTGGTTTATAGTCGTGGATGTCTGGAAGTGTACCACTGAAACTACTGCATGATGAAAAATCGTCTTCTTCTGTCATACCGCATCTATTTGACAAAAAAAAGAAAAAGAAAAAAAATAACATATTTTCAATATTGTCAGCCTTTTTAATCAAAAAACAAATGAACAGATAAAAGAGTAAGTTAAAAATAAAACAAAAAATTAATTTCTCCACAAATTCGCTCTCAATTTCGAATATGTACGTTCCTTCACGAATCATTCGTAAGTTTTATGACGTTAAAGAACCGGTTTTTACTTCTATCTACTTTTTTTGCAGTCTCGTTAATTACGTCGAGTAAGTCGATATTTTATAAATTATTCTTCGCATCTTACACCGCATTTCAATCAGGTGGTTGGAAAATTTTCTTGACAGTACAATTTTTCATGCCTAAATTTGATAATTTGAATGTAAAATTGTAATTTCAGATCGCAGTATGCATGGAATTTAATATGCGAGCGTCGTTCTGTGTAATGGTTGTGGTATAATGAATAGAAAAGGAAATGAAAGAAAATTTAATTCGATAGCCTAGAAGATGCATGTTACAAGAACTACGAAAAAAAACACAAATCTTGAAAAACTATTAATCACGTATTTAACAACCCTCAATCTTATTATTGTAGGATATTTTTGTATTAGGTGTTGTGGCTCCGCCCACAAGTCCCAGCGCATAGCCTGTGCGCTGGTTCTCCCACTACACTCCTAACAGAGTTACGTGGGGATACTGGTGTTGAGGCTAGGCAGTTGTGAGTTACAAGGCGTGCGACGCAGGTGTGTGACTCCAACCAACTTTATATGGTCCGCTGGACCTTAAACCACTTAATTATAAGCTTCTACCCACTACATGGTAGCAGGAGCAATATGGTCTTGTGGTTTGGAATTAACAATTCCTTGAATTAAAAATTTATAGCCTAAAACGCTTCCACTATTCAAACTCTGAACAAGATCTGAAAAATCTCTCTACTAAAATTGATAGGGATTTAATCATCCATGCACGTAACTGCAGACGGGATTTATTAGTTAAGCGTTCACGCTTAATTAAGAAATACTCGCCTGTTCCCCTCCGGGATTTAACCTCCCTTCAACAACAGGAGGAGGAGCAGCGTAAACTACAAGCTGAATTAGAAGCCAAACAGCTTGCTCGTACCAAAGAAATTGGCAAGTCTCTAACCAAGGCTCGTACTGAGATTGATTATACCTTTTGTCAATACAAGAAATGGGAAAAAACCATTATGGAACTCGAGAAGACAATTCGCGAAGAATTTCATCTCAACGTTGTGGAATTTGAGACTAAATATCTCAAACCAAACCAGGAAGCTCCTGCAGGTTTGCCAAACCTACCATCTTTAGATGAGGACGATGTAGATCTCGATCCCACATCGGCTCAAGGATCCCAAATCCCGCGTCTAGTAAAGGGTAATCAAACATCCAATACTATTAAACGTACGCATGCTATGATGACCAATGATGATTCTGAGGAAAATGAGCATGTGACCACTTCTAAAAAATATAGAGGTGAGTCATCTCAAATTCCAAAAGAAAATTCATCGACATCATTAAATAATTTATCTATGATTACCCATCCTGTATTAGATAATGAGGGACTTCCAATCCCACAAGAATCATCTTCTGGAATTAACGTTTCACTTTCTACAAACCCACTTTCTTTTGGCTATATTCCTAAATGTTGGGAACAACAACCTCAAGATAATGTAGAAACCGGTTTCACCAACCTCAAGCCACCTAAATTCTATTTAGAGAAATGGAACAGGGATATTTTAAGATATCCTGGTTTCATTAATGGTTTTAACGAATATGTAAATAAACGTAAGGATATTGCAATCCCTCAAAATATTAATCTCTTACAATGTGCCTTACCTAAATTTATTAATGATAAAATAAGTCACTTTTTGCCTGATATTGTTGGTTATCATCAACATCTAAAATTTTTAGACAGTAGGTTTGGTGATGAATCAAAAATCAGAGCAGCTCTATGGGAAAGCCTAACAGCAATCCCTACTACTACTAACAAAATTTCTTCTATTTTGGACAGTTTAGATACTATTTCTGTTTTAATAGAAAGATATCGTTCGGTCTGCCCAACCGTTGACGAGGAACAACATTATAACGTAGTTATTAAAAAGTTTCCTCCTAGGTCATATCAACATATTCTTAAGTCTAACGAATGTCACGTCAAACATTTGTTTGAGGCTATACAAAATTTTATAAAAATAAGGGAACTCTCTGAACCTAGTAGCACGTTCGGACCAAAAAAAGGTGAAAAACCTCAAAAACAAAACAAAGGTACTAACCAACCTAAAGGCAGGAAAAATTTTCCTATTACATCAAATGAGTCTAAAAAAGGAAAAGATAAATCTAATCCTAATAAGAAAGGCCCTCCTGCTAAACGTGTCAAAACGTCTGAAACTAAAGATTTTGAATCTTCTTTGTTTACAGCTTCGGATGGAACTGTGTTCCTCAAACTATCGAAAGGGAAGAAAATCCCCGTCAGCATTCTACGCACCCCCCTAGTTCCACAACAGGGAAGGTGCATATTCTGTGACAAGCTGCACCACAGCTTCCTTTGTTGCATTGTCAACACGCTCAAAGAGAGTAAGTTGTTTTATGACAAACATGATCTCTGCATCAAATGTGGCTTCCGTCATAGTGATGATGAGGAGTTTTGCAGACACATACCACCGGCGTATTGCAGATGGTTGGACTGTATGGGTAAAGGTCATCATACAAACCTTTGCCCCAAAGCTCCTTACCCCATCACCATGGGGAAATATGATGCGTGGATCACGGTCATGAAGGACTATAAGGCGTACCTGCCTGAAAAAAGTATGTCTGACAAACATTTAAATTTTAAAGAAATTAACACTTCTTCAAATGACCATCAATCTTTAATTCCACAGCCAAACAACAAGGTCAAGGATGGCGGATCTAAACAATCCCAAGGAGTAGCTCCAAAGGCGCCTACACCATCAACAGTGGTTACAACATCAGGACTACCAATCCTCAGTGAGTCTTGTTCATTTTTTAATAATAATGATACTCCTGAGCACTTTCTTACATTTTTATCGTATGTTTATGTGTCGAATACTTCAGAACCTATTGAAATTAATGGATTTTTTGACTCCGGTAGTAAGGAAACTTACATTACCGACACATTTGCAAATATTCACCTTAAGGAAAATTTTTTGAATGAATCTCAAATTTTACGATTTAAAGGTGCTGCAAATTCAAAATCAAGTGAATTTAGATCTCACAAGGTGAAATTTAACCTCCAGAAACCTAATGGAACCAAAATTCCCCTTTTGGCAAATACTGTACCATATTTGGCTGAAAATCTTAGTCAACAAAATTTCACAGAATTCAAACTTCTCTATCCACAATATGATCATATTGAGTTTTCTGAGTTGGACCGTGAACATACGATACACTTACTCATAGGAAATGATTAGTTTTCTGAGTTGGACCGTGAACATACGATACACTTACTCATAGGAAATGATTATATTGTTAGACAACTTTCTCAAAATCTGACTCTTATTAATACAGATTTTGGCCATATGCTTGGCGAATCCTTAAATCCCTTGGTGGAAAGTGATGTTTTTACTACTATGTTCTTTACATCACCCCAAAGTGTAGAAAACTTATGGAAATTAGATACTTTAGGTATTGAAACCACTAACCTGGTTGAAGCTGAAGCTGAGGCTGAAGCACTTCGATTATTTTACAAAGATATAACGCTTGTTAATAACCGATACCAAATTAGATGGCTATATAGGTTTGACCCACCTCCATTGCTTGATAATTATCGTTTAGCGATTAAACGTTTAGATCAACAATTACCTAGAATGGTTAAGAACCCACAATTCTTTCATCTGTATGATCAATATTTTCATTCTTTAATAGATTTGGAAATGATTGAACAGATAGATCACGAGAGGCCTGCTAACTTGGCTCATTATTTACCCCATAAAGGTATCTATGACCCATGTAAAAGCACTCCTCTTCGTGTTGTATTCGACGGTTCCACAAAAACTAAAAAGTCGTATCATTCGCTGAATGATTGTATGTATAAAGGGAAAATTATCTTAGCGGATTTAATCTCCATTTTGCTAAGTTTCCGCAAAGATCCTCTACGAGGGCTGTATATCTCTTTTCTGTTTCGTCTTTAACAACGACATAAATTTGGGCTGCATTTAAGACCTTTTTTGCCAATAAAGGAACCCCTAAGGCAATTCTCTCTGATAATGCAGCTCAATTCCAATTGATTTTGGTGTATTTACCTCATTACTGGACCACTTTCTCTGAAAACTCGGAGATAAAGGACAGTATGGTTATGAAAGGCATTAAATGGCATTTCATACCAGCAAAGGCACCATGGTATGGTGGAGTGTATGAATGCATTATCGGAATAATAAAGCAAGTCTTTTACCGTGTACATGGTCATACTTCCATTTATATCCATACCTTTCAGTCTAGTATAAAAGACATACAGACTATGGTCAATCAGAGACCTCTGTGCCCATCATCTGATGATCTAGGTCAACATACCTTGACACCAGCGCATTTTCTCCATGCAAACTTAGGACACTTAACAGTCCCTCCTGACAAGATGTCACAGGATTCAACTCCTACAGCTAGACAGCTACTCGATATGTGGAAACTTGACCAAGATTATCTCACAAAACTGTGGTTATCTTGGAAAAGGGAGTATTTACTCTATCTTAGGGACAGGCCACCTACAGCCTTACCTAGCGCATATCGAATGGTATCTTACAAACCACAGGTAAATGACATAGTACATGTGTTAGATTACACGTCTAAACCTGGAGTTTACAAACTCGCTCGGATCACCAATCTGGAAAAATCGCATGATAGAAACATCAGTCATGCAAAAATTGAATTTTCTAGCAAAAAACAGTCTTCACGATTGCTGAAATTTCTAGCTCCCCTCGAGCTCAAATCAAGGAATAATAACGATTAGAAATAATTAAACCTTTATTCTTGATTTAGATGAACCTCTGACTTGACACTTGTAGACCTAGATTTAATAATCTCCTAAATGTCCCTGGGGTCCGCCATAATTGAATACTATGCTGGTAAAAAGGTATACTTTTGATTTTTTGGCACCCACTATTGTTGTCAAGTTACCTCATGAAGGATCACGGACAATAGGCGACAGAGTACTCATATAAAACACTAACAATGTTCGCAATATGCTAATTCCTTGACTATTCCTTTTACAGAATCCGTTCTCTATGGCCA
This sequence comes from Ericerus pela, assembly GCA_011428145.1. Lineage (NCBI taxonomy): Eukaryota > Metazoa > Arthropoda > Insecta > Hemiptera > Coccidae > Ericerus > Ericerus pela. The sequence goes on from WOFM01000392.1 coordinate 250,743, forward strand.
ATAAAAATCCTCTATTCCTCTTGCTAAGGCATCCAGCAATTGCCAGAAACAATGTTTCTCAAAAATGTATATATATATATATGTATATAAATATACCTTTTTGTGTTTGTAAAAACAATTCTACAATTTTTTACTTTTATATTTTTTAAATAAAATTTGTACTTGTCATGTCTTTTTCTATTTCAGATTAAAGGTGAATCTCATGGGGAGCCTCCAAAGGCTTCCCGTGTCCACCGCCTCCAGTGTCGTGGCTCCACCCACAGGTCCCAGCGCATAGCCTGTGCGCTGGTTCTCCCACTACACTCCTAACAGAGTTACGTGGGGATACTGGTGTTGAGGCTAGGCAGTTGTGAGTTACAAGGCGTGCGATGCAGGTGTGTGACTCCAACCAACTTTATATGGTCCGCTGGACCTTAAACCACTTAATTATAAGCTTCTACCCACTACATTAGGTACCTACACATGAAAAAGATACTTTTATGGTGCTTAAGAATTACCTATTTTTAGGTGTCACTTTTGGAAAATTTAAGACGTGAAATGAATAAGAGCTTCTGATGTCTCTGAAACAAAGTAACTGCATCGAAATTCAATTAATAATTACTATGAAATATGAATATCCCTGACATGATCCACTAATGAAAAAAAAGAAAACATTTTCGAATGATACTTCATATTTTGATCAAATCAAATTTTGATAAAATGTCATCGTAGCTGTATGGATTAATTTCATGTGAAAAATTAAATACCAATTTTCATAACGCTATTGAATATTTTTTTTTTTAGATCAAAGGAATACTCGGCTCAAGATATGAAGCAGCTTGTGGGCGTAACTGCGTATGCTCCTAAGTTTAGGACTCTTTGGGTGTCAATTACAAAATGTCAATGTGCAGTTGAATATTGTGATTTGAAAAGCCTTTTAATTTACATAAAATTGTGCCTTTGCTAGTGTAGATTAGTTTTCGAATGCTTTATTCACAGTATGATCGAGTTAAAAACTATGAAAATTATGATCTAATAAAAGAATACAATTGAAAATTGAATTTTTAAAATTTCCACGTGCAAGGTTTGAAATATAGGTGATTAGGTGAAAGTTAGTTTGTAAAAGACCACAATTTGGTAATATCTTCATGCAAAAAGGGCACAAGTATCACCGACATTTTTATTGAATACAATTTAAATTGATGTAATAGTGAAATGATGACAGAAAAGTGCTATTATAAGTACTTGTTTTCAAAATTTAAAGTTTGCTATTGAAAACCATCTGGCGAAGTCTCAAATTGGCTTTAAACGTGGAGAACCGAACGGTGATGTCTGATTTGCTATATTTTAAATCCCCTTCGAAAGCTTCATTTGTCACCCTAGTGTAGTGCTTGATTTAAGAACTTTAATATATGTAGGTATATAAAACGATCTTTTATAAACCAAAATTTTCTTTTTTGGTTTTTGAAAAATCTTTTTTTGTTCTTTTTAAATTGTTTTATTTTTTTAGTTATGATGGTAACCCAATCATGGGAGTGAAAAGGAAGCTCGAGGACCACGTTTTCATCTGACGATTTGCTTCCTCTTGATCTTTATTTCACTTCAAAAACATATCTTCAAAAAATGTTGTTGCATTTTATCAGAATCAAGCAGTACTTGGGCCACTTTCGAAGTGTTGATGGGGTTCACTTTGAAACTGACGGAAAGCTTCCTAGCTCCTTACCTCCCATAAAGACGACCTACTGCAAAGTAAACATAGCTGACTTGTTTTGTTTTTTTTTGATACATTTAAAACAAGTTTTATTGGTTTAAAAGCTTTGTAGATCTCTTTGAATAATAAAATTTTAATCTTGTCATCCAATTAATACCATCTTCATTGGGTTTTTTTTTTTTTTGAAAAATAAAACCTTTAAAGATTCACATTTGACTACAAATTCAAGGTATGAAGTGATGCGTGAAACAGATAAATTCTAAAATATTTACATTTTTTCTATCTTTTGATACTCAGTACGAGTACGAGATGTAATCAGAAAATTGTATCAGGGAAGGGGTAACAAAGAGCTGCGAAATTTTGTTGGCACAATTTTGGGGGAGGTGGTAAAGAAATTGCAAGTTGAAATTAGTTGTAATAAGAAGGTTAGACGAGGTCTTTGGAAAATTTCAATGTAACAAACCAACGTAAGTATTTAGGATCTTTACAGTAGTAAATGTTAAAATAAATTTTTTAAGGGGCTAAATTGGGGTCAATCGATTTTTAGGTACGGGAATCTACCATCTAGTTAATTTGAGCCACCCTTGGGTTACGTTCTGGTAAAAGGGTATGCATGTGTATGAAATTTTAATAGAGCGGAATGTTTTAATGATGTTGTTTTTGTTTTATTTTTAATGTAGATTTTAATGCAGTTTCGACGAAGCGAGCAGGAGAAATTGCAACCAAAGAGAGAACTGCTAGCGCGAGTGTTGCTGCACAAAAAAACACTGACGCACAATATTTGCTGTGAAGTTAGCGATATTGTAGCCAGCAGCAATTTCTTGGCCTAATTGGAAGTCATCAAGACAGTTATTCGTTCATCACCAAGAGAATAGACATTCATAAATGCACCGTAAGTTCATATAATTATTGTTGCCTGCATGCTGATTTATCGCCCGATGACCGATTGAAGAAACCGATGGTTATCAATTCTACCACAACTTATAATTCGAGATAAGGTTAGCAGCGAATGCAAATATCTGCAGTTTATTGTCAACGTTTTCAATAATCACTTGCAGACTGTGTAGTCATTTAGCGGGGTATCATTCAAGGTGCCCACGTATCAATGCAGTACCAATACTGACGATTTCCCTGCTTGCATGTGAAATAAAATAAAAAACTCTAGCGTAGCAGGCCATACTAGAAAATGTAGGTTTTATTGCCCGAAAAAAAAAAAATAAGTTAAATAAAAAAATCAAAATATAAAAATTAGTTGGAAAAATGCTGGGTAAAAATTTCGCTTAAAATAAATACCTAATAATTGTTGTTATTGTTAATGACGGCGATAGTTGAAAATTTTTTACTATAGATTAATCAATGGTAAAAAATAAAAACTTTTCGATCATATAGATAGTTTTTCAATAGTTTTTAAAGAACAAATTTTCATTTATTAAGTTCTAAACACATTCTAAATTTTATCAATTTTTACAAACTCTAAAAATGGTCTAATTTTGTAAAATAAGGCCAAAACAAACATTTTAACAAAAACAATCGGCAGAGATTGTTCATCAACTTACTATCGGCTACTAATAGTTCAATGGTTTTCCAAAAACTATGTATTATCGCCCATCACTAGTTATTGTTGTTTATTATTATCACTATCATGAATCATGACGTTCAATTAAAATTAATAAATTACTGATTATTCTAATTTTCGTGAAGTGTGAAGATCAAGTTTTCTCAATTATCGCAAATTAAATGTGAACTTCTCGCTATAACATGAAAATATGTTTGTTTGCTATTAGTTTAATTGTAAATATGTTACTTAATATTGTTCTCCCCTTTTCTCTAACCAAATGTGCTAAATATCCTTATTCTTGAGCTTCATTCATCTTTGGCAACATTTCAAAGTCAAATAGTTGACATTTAACGGATTGTCCATTAACTGACATAACATCGAATACGGTTACAGTTTGCGGATTATAACGCACCTCATAATAATAGATAAATAATGCTCATAGTTGTAATTAATGTGTAGAGTTGTCCATTTGTTTGATAAAAATAAATAAATTTTTTAATGTAATCAAATTTTTTTTGTGTCAGTGGGGTATGTAATCAGTAAAATCTATCAATGATAAAATAAAAAACTCTATGGCAGCAAGCCTCGCCAGAAAAAGTGGATTTTTGAAAGAAAGAATTATGAATTTTGATAGTCACATTAATTGTCTTTAAGTTTATATGCGTTAATTTTATATTATGATTGTATGAAATATGCTAGCTGCTGACAAATATTAGACCACAGTAAAATATAAAAGCATTTTTTCTTGAAACAATGAAAAATAAATTAAAAAGATAAAGTATGGTATATCATCATCTAATTTAAAATAAAACCAATGAAATATAATAAAGTTATAAAATAAAAAAAAAAGAAAACATGAGTATGGGGACCATGTCCTCCCTTCTTTTGGGGCTCGGCTCCAGTTGACAGACCACGGACTTGGTCCATCACCAAGTCCGTGCAATTATGTCCACGGACAATAAATAAAAACACGCGTTTGTAAGCACATAGGCTAAAATGGACGACCAACGAAATTTGTTCTCCGTTTAGCCTACATGCTACAAACGCAGCCTAGCGTGGACGTGCGTACGAAAACGCACATGCCTTGTTGAGATGCTAGGCTAAACACGAAACACGTGCCTATCTTCCGATACTCGCGGATGACGTGCGTGTTTAGCCTAACATATACACCGGCGATGCCTTTTGTTAGTCGCCGGTTTAGGATTGTTATAAAAGGTTGGCTGCCTTACCAAAACGGTAACACCCAAACACGCAATTCCAAATTTATACGCCTGTAGGTTTTAGACGTGAACCCACAATGAGAATGTGGTTAATTTTTGTAAAAAGAAAAGTTTATGCAAATTAGAAAAAAAAAGGAAAAAAAGCATTACCTGAAGCACCGTCCAGTCGATCTGCACCAAAATTAATAGCATGCTAAAGTAAATTTTAATGAATATTTATTTCAAAGTTCCAAAATTCCGTATTTTATGACCAACATTAAAACAAAAATAGCTATACAGGAAGTACAGCTCGGCTGATCCAGAAGCCTACTACAGTGAATCAAAATAAATATTTACTCCAAATTTCGTGGCTATTGGTGCAAAATTATGTATTTTATGGTTAAAATAAAAATAAAAATGGTGGTACCAGTAGTACCATCCGGTCGATTCACTCTGGTCCTTGGCTTAGTAAAAATGTTCATACAAAATTTCGTGATTATCAAACAAGAATTGCGATATGTACTGTAGGAAGAAGAAATTTTTTTATATGTATATGAATTTGAGTTAATGGTGCCAAAATTTTTCTGAGGTTATGAAACGAAAAACGTACCCACTTCCGTCTAAAAGCACCGTCTGTTCAATCCGCACCAAAACTGTTAGTATCCTACAATAAATTATAATAGATATTTGTTTTAAATTTCGTACATATTGTTCCAAAATTCTGCACTTTATGACCAATATAAAAACAAAAAAGTGGTAGCGGAAGTGCCGTCCGGTGGATCCTTACTAAAATTAGTAGTACGCTACAATAAAATATAATAAATATTTGTTTAAAATTTCGTACATATTGTTTCAAAATTACGCGGTTTGTGACAAATATAAAAAAATAGCGGTACCAGAAGTACTATCCAGCCCATTCGCGCTAAAATTGGTAGCATACTACAATAAATTATGATAAATAAGTGTTCCGAATTTCGTGGCTATTGATGAAAAATTGAGCATTTTATAGCTAAAATAAAAACAAAAATTGTGGTACTGGAAGAACCACTTGGCCAATCCACATCAAAATCAATGTCTGGTCCTTGTTTTAGTATAAATGTATGTACCAAATTTCGTGATTATCTGATAAAAATTGCGACCTGTACCGGGGGAATAAGAAATCAACTTATATCTATCTATCAATCTATCAATCTATCTATCTATCTATCTATCTGTCTATCTATCTATCTATCTATATATATATACAGGGTGATGCAAGACATCACGCATCATTCAAAAACTCCATTTGGTGCGTGATGTTTTGCATCAATGTGAAAATTATGCCACTGTCGATGAGTATTGACGCACCATCAGAAATATGTTAAACAAAAAAATTAGATGTATTTACCACAATTACATGCAAATTGAAAGCAATTCCCTGTGAGTAAATATGAAAATACGTATTATTGATGAGAGTAAAAAACCACAAATTCAACTTTTTGAAATTGAGCAAAAAATGACAGGAACTTGAACCGCCTCAGAAGTTTTATATCCTAGTTGGTAGTTTTGCCTCTAGTATTTTGCGGTACAATTGCGAATCAAATGCTGCTGTTGGATCAATATGGAGGCAAATTATGTAATGGACAACATAAAATAGTTAATAATTGAAAGTTAATTGATGTATAAACGAGTGCGAAGTGGAAAAGCTGCGTGCAACATATTTGGTATTATTATGATTATGATATTGTTAGTTATAAAGCTGAAATTGAATTTTTGAGGGTTGGATAGATGGATTGTTGAATATTGATAAGGCTGTTGAACCACTCGTGATTGATTTAAAGGCCAACTCCAATTCTGATTAGTAAAATGTAATGTATCCGCTGCCCCCCCCCATTATGAAGTAGTTTATCAGTCGATAATTCATAGCGCATATTTAAAATTTTATGTTACGAAAATGAAGAACTTACAATGCTTGTGGATGGTGCATCAATACTTATCGACAGTGGCATAATTTTCACATTGATGCAAAATATCACTCACTAAATGGAGTTTTTGAATGGTGCGTGATGTCATGCATCACCCCGTATATATATATATGAATTTGAATTATTAGTGTCAAAATTTTTCTGAGATCATGAAACGAAAAACGTGCCCAACCTCAACCCAGGGGGCTAATACCTCAACAAGCGTAATATGTAAATTTTCTAAAGAAAACGTACATAAAAAGTAAACAGCGATAGTAGCTGTTGATGGTTATTCTATGTTCTGTGAACACTTCTTGAAAAAAACAGAGAGATTCCTATATCTATTAATGAAGTAATACTTTATCTATGGTTCATCTGGACTCATATTATTTTATTAGCAATAGTTGTAAGATTTTTTCAAATCACCTTTATGCATGAACCGTTTAGTTCATTGAAACAAAATTTTTCAGAATGATGCTTTATAATAAATTATATTTAATGTCTGTACCGAATTTTGTGACTATTGATTGAAAATTGCACGATTTATAACCGCTAAAGCTGTAAAATTGCAACATAATAGGATGTATTAGACGAACCATAGGGGTGATCTGGACCAAAAACAATAGGGTTTGTCCTTGTGAGGATCAAATTAAGTGTACATAATTTCGAGACTAGCACCGAGTTCAACAGAAATGTATATACCATGAATTTCAGTTGATAGTGTCAAAATCTTCCAGTGATCACGAGACAAAACCTACCTTACTCCTAGGTCTCATTACAAGTTCAGTTTTAATATGCAGATATTTTTCGAAAATCTACATAAAAATGCAGTCTGTCTCTGAATGCTCGAGGCTCCAGCGCAGTGCAGTATTGTCATTCGCGTACAGCGAGGGGTACAGAGAAGACAAGTTTCGAGGATTTTTCGAGTATTTGCTTTATAATTCACTAGCCTATTCGATAGTTACACCTACAGCTACGTTTCAAAGTCATTTTCGATTGCATTTACAGCGTATGTACTGTATAATTTTGTTTTAATAATGCCTTTCGTTAGAATAAACATGTTGCGAAGGGTAGAAAAAAATTGAATCATAACGTCGGCACAATACGCCGAGTAAAATTCATCAAATGGCGAATAATTTATTTGCGTGCTATTCGTTTAATTATTGCCCTTGAAAATGTTACATGGAAAGCGACATTCAAAACTGAACAATTTTACACATCCTCTTTTGTTTCATAGAATTTACCGTTTTACAAATATTTAACTCTTTCGTTCGTTGGTCGTTAACATAAGCCTATTGTTTAACCCGATTGAAGAAATTATTAACATCATTTTGTGAACTAGTCATCAGTCAACTCTTGCGGGTAATATAAATTAGATTTCACTACAGGAGTATTATTTTCTACCTAATGAGCGTTTAAGGTGCCTCTATTTGAGGTGCACGAATTGAATTACATTTTTCTATATGTTACCCAAAAATTTCTTTATAGTTTTTCCAAATCGAACACTTTTTTCTTCTTCATTAAACTTTTTTATGGCTTCAGAATGCCGGTTTTGAATTTGCGAATTGGAGAGAGAGCCTAGAAGGAAGAAGGAGTATGAGTAGATAGGTATAATCTAAAATATTTCCCTGGGAATTTTTAAGGCGTTTTACTTCACCTCTTAAAAATCACGATTTAACATGGTAAAGAGTTGATGAAAACATCTCTTCTTTTGTTATTATAAGAAGAAAATTCTTGTTTTAATCCAGTTTCTTCGGAAATTCTAATAATAATCTTAAAGCTACACCAACGTAACTAACAGCAAGTAACAACAGAAATTTCAAACCATAGTGTAAGTAATGTAACCAAACGTATGTGCCTACAAACTCCACACCAATACTCAGTTAACAGCAAATTTGTTGCGAGTGTCCTAACTCAGCGGTGAAATATGCGGATAAGTTGGTATATTTCCTTACCAATTAGGACTACTTTTCATATTTTTACCACTGACTATTTCAAACGAAATCACCACTAGAGTTTATTTCCGTTATGCTTATGTAGGGATAGGGTACCCAATTTTTGTTAGGAAACTACAGATAAATACTTTTTTTTTTTTTTTTTTTTCAAATGAAAATATTTAGGTATCTACTGCTAAGATTTAGATTTTATAGTCTTGTCTTAAACTTGCGGTTAAATGTTGTAGAAATGCTGGCATGATTTTGATTTGATGAATTTTATTCAAAGTCCTTACCAGTAAACCCTAACTAAACAGTAAAATAAAATTCTACCCTATAGATTTCCTATACATTGTATTCCAAGAATGAACAAAGTACATAAGCCTTGCTTAAAATTGGCTAGTTTTCATGCTACTAGGTTCTAGTTAGCTACTTGGGGGGCACTAGTTTGTTGACAGTTCAAGTCATTCCGCCATTTGAGAGTTTGAAGTCAACTTCAAATTGGGAGATTGCCATGTGAGATTCAAATGAGATTCTTTATAGGGCTATCTTCCAAGTCAAAGTTAACTTCAAGAGCTAAAAGGGCGTAGTGAATTTTAACTATCAATAGAATAGTATCCTAAATAGTTGGCTAGCAGCTAGAAAATTATCCAAATGTGAACAAGGCTTTACCACAGAGTATTAAATATAATAGAGGATCCACGTGAAATGAAGAATGGCACCACTTCCATGATCAAAATATCTTGGTCACTCAAGGTAATGACAACAGGGCCAGGTCATTATTTTAGGAGGGGCAAACAGTTTTCTTGGAGGTAAGCCTAAATGCAGATATTTACCTAAAAATTTTTTTGATTGGTTCGCTTATAAAATACGCAATTTCCTCTTTATATATATATATATATATATATATATATATTATAATGGCATAAAGGACATATTTTAGTACTAGATAAAACCATTTTATGTGTTACACCATACACAAAATGTCAATACCAAAAATGGATATCAATATCTCTAAAGTATTAAAATAATTAAGTAATTTATCATCCACAACTCTGATGGTGAACCTTAACTTCTGGATTTAGTCTTTTAATAAAATAATTAAACTCAATTAATAAATCACAATATAATAAAATAATATTTTGTACATGCAACAGTACAAGTAAATATTTAGAGAACAGTAAACTACAGTCTCTATGGTAAAATGTAGAAGCTCTACTAAAGAATAGTATTCTACAAGAGACTAAAACAAAGTACAATAATTATTCTGTTGAAAATTTGAGTTTATATACCCTTTCAGGGATATGTGTATTTATTATGTCTTAGTGTGTGTGTGAAGGATAAATTAATTAATTAGAAGGAATTTGTCGTTGAGTATATTCGAGGATATTTAGAGGGACAATTGTCTTATTTTAATCTCATTTTTATCCATGAAATTTGTAATTGTTGTGATTAATAATTATATTTATTCATTTATTTAATTAAATAATTTGAAAAAAATTCTGATTATTTCCATTAGATTCAAGTGGGGAAAAGCAAATTCAGTATCATAGGAGTGGAGAAAATGTCTTTAAAAATGATGCCGTTTCTCATTGCAGCGTTTAGATGGGTGGGAATTCTCTATTACATTTAATACTTTGTGGGCTTTATTGGTAAAATTAAAATAAAGCTGGAAGTACTTGAACAACTTCAAAATCTTCTTTATCATCATAACAAAGTCTCTAAAGACTTTGCATCACAATATTACAATACTATAGTCTATACGCTGGGAAATTATTTTACTATTTGGTTAGTATTTACTGATAAGAACTTTGAAAAAATTCAACAAATAAAAATCCTGTCGGCAATTTTACAAGATTTAATTGTAAGTCCCTTTTTACTATTCAATTCGGAATATTGATCTTGTCAATCTTAGGTTTTTCTTTATCCTTAGAATAACCTAATAAATTATTAATTAAGTAAATAGCCGATAAAATATTGTTATGAAGTTTTGAATTTAATATTAACTTATACTCTGTTCTAAAAAAGAAACAAGAATTCTTGAAGGCGCAAACAGGGAGTCTCAAATAAACTTTACCGAAGTTTAATTAAATTTTCCAGGGAAAATGAAAAATTTAAACGAATATACGCTATTCCGTTTCGCATCTAGTCCAATGTGAATCCTTACTGTCTCCTTCCCCCATAATGTTCACATGTTTCGTGTAGGTATTGCTGGTTGTGGTTTACGAAGTCTTTAGAATTAAAATCTGAAAAAATATCCTCTTCATCGGTGAACTAAAAATCTTAATTACGTACTACTGGAAACTAATTTTCAACAGAGCAAGTTCAGAACAAAAACTTGTAGTGAAAACTTTCGAATTTAATTACAGCTTTTAGTTTTTTATGTTTTCACTTCTCGGAACTGACAAATCTGAACTAATAATCTTGAGTAAAAGTGAGAAGTAATTTTCATCCAAGAAGCTTCAGAAATAAAACTTTCAATGAAAACTTTTGAACTTAATTTCAGCTCTCAGAATGGATGTTTTGAAACAAAACTTCGCAGAAACTATTCAATAATAAGCACCTACACGAGGTCAAAAGTGTGTGAAAATCCGTTGAGAGGGAGCGACGTTATGCTGTGAAAATAAACAAAAAAGAAACATCAATTTATAATAATAGCAGAAAGATTAGGTGTATGTATCTATATAACTGTGTCATAAATAAAGGTCACATACAACTTACAAAGGTCAAAACTCCCTGAACGAATAATTTTTTAGAGCTACCGAAATGATTATTACCTATTCATTGCCTACCATAGCAATAATCTTATCCCTGTCTGCTACTATGAGAACTGAACGGATTAAATGGCAATAAATAAATAATATTAAACGTAATTTTTGGGGGCTTCAAAATGAAATTCTCTTGATTGTTCGAATCGCATTGTAATGTTATCTATACTTATGTACACTTGAAATTAAAGTCTTATTCCACGAATGCTGTTGGTAGATATTCATATTCTAAAGACGTAGGTCCACAATGAGTACGAGGAAAAACTGTACTCGCTTATTTTATTTATTATTTTCATTGAAATAATGAATTCGCAAGTATAGCGAATTGTGCTAAACATGTAGAGAGCAAACGCTAAATGACTCTTCGAAATGAATTGGTTAGTGCGTATAGGGAGTCCTACAAGTAGTTGCCTTCTTACCAAGGGCGTAGATCGCTCTATCGTAAGGGGGAGAGGTTCCACACGTTGTCTGCCGTTTCTTCCAAATCCAAACCCAACATCACCGAAAAAACACTCTATTTATAGAAGTCAAGTTTTGTGTTTGGCTAAAGGGTGTCCAGGTCCTCAAGACCTCCCCGTATGTACACCTTTGCTTCTTATAATTGCGATCTAATAGGTTAGATCAGCGAAGTTTTGTTTAACTTGTGGTCAGTGCTCAGAATAATAATGGGTAAGTCTATCTACTACCTTCGTAGGTGAAGTCCGAAAAACTGAATTTCTAAGCATCAAAAATTTCTATGCCGTTTTTGAGTATTGAAAATATTAGAAAATTTGAAAAGAAGATTATGGCAACATAATAAATTATGAAGTGGAGGTGAAAGAAATACAATAAACAAATACTATAAGTTAGGGAGATTTTGGAACTTCAAACTTAACATTGTGCAAATAAATTAAATCTTTAGGTAAAATTTTCCAAGAATAGTACGAGCATAGAGGTTTAATAAAAATTCCGAAGCGAACTCTACTTAACAGGGCATAAAATAGCTGCAATATACTTGAATAATCGATTTTCACTTTCAATTAATATTTTTCTATTGGTCCTAAATAAGAAATTTTATAGCCAAAATAAAAACAAAATAGTTTTATCAGAAGTGCAATACCTGGTTGATCCGTAACAAAATTAATAGATCAGGTTCTTGGCTTAGTATTATTGTTCGTTCCAAATTTTGTGACTGTCTGTTGTGTCTGTTATCCCAGATTTATAATAGACACAAAATAAATAAATGTTTTAACAAAACAATATTTAATTAGTTATGAACACGTCACAATATGTTCTTCAGCAATTACTTCGTCATTATGAAATACTTATACTTAGTTACTTCGCAGCTTCACGGATACACGTACGTAATTATTATATAGTTATATTAAACCTAATAGTGTCACACCACATCATAGGGTGGACGACTAACTTGAGGTGTAAAGGCACACCGACAGACAGAGAGTTTGGAGATAGTCAGACTACTCTGAGACTCTCTTGAAAGGCAAGTGAAGTATTGGCGTAAATTGATTTACAAAGTGACTTATTTTTGGGCCTATTAATGTTTACGTTCACAAAAGGTATTTGTGGTACATTCTCAAATAGTGCTGACAGTTGTACTGATTAGTTGTACATCTGCATAACTGTCGGAGGTAACGGTGAATATTTAGAAGAATATTCACCATTAATTGTTGCGGAGTATTTAGGTCAGCGAGTAAATTCGTCTGCCTAAATACGACGGAACACTGTTGAACAAAAATTGTGACCTATATGGTGGTAACAAGAAACTGGATTGTATATTATATAGCCTATATGTATAGATATGAATTTGAAAATTTTTGGTGGAAAAGTTTTCCTTGAGTTATGAAATGAAAAACAAACCTACCCCCCACACCCAGCTTGTTCCATGACACCAAGATTGATAAGTAGACTTTTATAGAAAACCTGTGTGGGGATCATACCGGTTTGAGGTATTAGAGAACTGGTCCCTCGAGACAACAGTTGCTGCCGAAAGTTTGGCTATTTTAGTGCACTGCATGTTAACACATTTGTTTGTAATTACTTGCAAAATATTGCAAGTGAGTTGCAACTTCCAGACTAACAAATTGAGAGTTTACTTTCAGGGTGACGTCACAAACCAGGTTATCAGTACACGCGCCATATTTATCGGTTGTCACAGCAACTGTAAAGGCGGCACAATTAGTCATCACACAGATATATGTATTTGTACACATGTGTGCTTATGTGCGTGTACAGGAGCCGACATAAAAAGCCTCAGAAATGGAAGCTAAATCGCCTAGGTTTGCTGTGGTCTTGGCTCTCTAATATACCTTGTGTAAGAAGTGGTGAACACGCAAAACTGAAGAATACTTTCTGTTGTGGAATTTTCTTCCAGTATGTAAGGTATTCTACAACCTGCTTAAAAACACATAAAATTTGTAACCCTTTGATCTGGTGGCGCCACTTGGTCAATGTATCCCAGATATTAAGGATAGTTTACAAATGAAATAGTTGAAAAAGTAAGCCAATAGGAAAGAAACCTACTTAAAAATAACCGAGGAGAGAAATATTGAATGCAGTTGTTCAATTTTTATGAAAATTGGCAACGTTGAAAAAGCAAAAAAGATTTTCAAATTTGCGTGTGTTTTGTTGCCATGTAAGTACATATGCAGAAATCCCACAAGAATAAATCATTTTTCACTAAGACGGCACTGAATATTTCTCACGAGACATTCGGTAACTAATTTGAAAGAAAATAAATTTGCCTCAAATTTTTAGGCGTTCCGACGTTCTTATGTATTTACTTATTTACTTATTCCTCAAGTTCAATTGACAATCGTGCTAGCTATGAATGATCAATTAACCAGTTGTTCGACGAAGTCGTCGAACCTTGAAATCATTAACATTTTGTATGATTTATGTCAAAAAATTGTTTTTTAGTAGATTTTTTTCAAAAATATACTTATTAAAATTTCCTGAATATCCGGACCTAGGGTTAAAAGTGGGTACGTTCTTCGGTTCATGATTTGAGTATTTTGGCATTATTTTTGACAATTCATATATTTTTTATATGTACCCTCTTTTGCGTTGAGTCCACTTCCAGGCGTAATTTTGATCGGATGGTTTCGAAATTTATTTGAAACACATATTTGGATCTACTTAAGAAAGAACCTTATTGTTTTTGGTCTGGATCGAGCACATGGTCCGTCCGGTAGGTCAGTTTGTATGGGTTTTTTATTGAACAGCGTACAGGTTGCAATTTTCAATTGATAGACCTGAAATTTGGTGTACATATGTGTTTTAGATCAAGAACAATACTTACCAATTTTGTTGCGGATAGGCCTTACGGTACGTGTGGTTGGGGCGATTTTGTTGCATTTTTGGCAGTGTAATGGATCTAAAAGGAGTAATTTTCAAGCTATATTCACAAAGTTCGGTACAAGTATTTATTCAAAGTATTTTTAACACGCCTCTAAATTTTGTTTCTATTGGTTTTATGGTTCATTTCCTGAAGTTTTTTGGAGTTTTTGTAGTTGTTAATTTTTCATGTGATCTCAATAAAAGTTGCAATTCTCTTTTAATAGTCACAAAATTTAGTACAAACAGTATCTCCTATACAAGGGCCAGATTTATCAATTTTGATTTTGATTGGTCAATTTATTTCCTATTTATTAGCTATTCAATATGACTTTCCCTCTTTTATTCTTCTGATAATGATCCTGAAAAATTTATTTTCTAGGCTTCATTAAGAAAAACACTCCTTTTAGCCTAAAAACAACACTATCCCAGCAAAAGGTCAATTTTTGCCCACCCCCGCCCACATCTGAGCACTAGATTTGAACACGGATACTAAAATCTCTGCTAATATTTTCGTAACCAGCACGTAGACAATTGCACTACACTTCGTTATGCAATGTGGGAGATTTTTTTCAAACAGAATTTTTTTGTTTTTGTTTTTTGTTTTATATAATTCATAATTCTCATCACTGCAAGAAAGAGGAACTACCGAATTATTTCCTACAATTGTGCTAGTTAGAACTTGGAATAGTTTTTCAATGATTTTTGACAAAAAATTAAAAATTCGTACATAAAATACTTTGAAAACATGATACTGAATCAGTGTATTTTATCGCATGCATCGTATTTGTGTCATATTGGTAATTCTTTGCAAAAAATACAAATATTATATATATTACTTTATTAGAAGAATGTTTGTGATATAGGTGATTTTCCAACAAAGAAAATCTACTTTTTTTTTCGAAGCTTGCTACGAAAGAGTTTTTTCTTCTTTTTTCTCGAATGTATATGAACCAAATTCTTTTCATTATTTTTGGTTATAAATATTCAGAGAAACGTAATAGATTTACAAAAGTGCGACGATATGAATTTAAATTTGAATAGAGTAATTTTTGTGCTTACTCGTCAAAGTTATTATTTTTTATTCTCGACCTTGCGTGAGGCTGCATATAGGCACAGCGTTCAAATAGCCAGCCGAAAAAACAACAACAACAAAACATGTGTCATAATAACTTATACTTATTCATGTTTTTCGAATGTGAAATTAATTAATTGGGTTTGTCAGGAAAATATAATATGTAGGACTAGCTGCTGGCTCTAAGTGATGCAGGCAATTCCCGAATTGATTATTCTATTTGCTAAGAGAAGTTAGCTTTTTTATAAGTGTAGAATACCTCCTTATTAGAATACATCTCTGATCTCTGTCATTCATCACTCTCTCTCTCTTTCACTTGTGCCTATAAGTATATCTACCTACACCTGCATAAGGTGGAGATTTTTTGGCAAATGTTTTTGGGCAAATTTCTTTGTCATCATGGAGGAGATTGGTGGGTGTTTTCATAATTTTCAAATTTTTATTTAATGTTTTTCCTTTTTTTTCTTTTACCTTGCATCATCTGACTATCCACAATACGAACAAAATATATAAAAAAAAATTCACCTCACCTAACCACCTACTATTCAAAGAAAACTATAATAAAGGCAATTTATCCCCTCTAACCACTCACTCTAGGAAAAAAACTTACAAAAATCTGAAAAAAATCATATTTTGTCTGAGAATCAAATCCAACACCTCCCACATGGTAATTACGTATTGAGACCTACATGCCGTAGCAGCTGATGCAAAATAACAAATCATTTATAATATTCTATTTTGATTGATCTCACTCCTGTTTCAGCTCCTGCTCCTTCTCTCCGTCCCATTCTGTCTATCTCACTCTCTCACTATATATTTACCTTTGTCCCTCTAAGAAATTAAATAACTATTTTTCTATTTATAAAATATACATTTCATTTTTCTCATAATACAATAGGTATAATTGGCAGGTAGGCAATGATTTTGAATTTTGTAACTTTTTGTAGTTTCATATTTCAAGAAAGGGGTAAAATGGACTCATGAAATTTTGAGAGTATGCTAATTGTCATTGAGTATAATACGTTTTTGTGAAAAAAATTCTTTTGTGTGGTGAAGGGGTCAAAATTCACAACTTCGCCCCTAAGGGAGATACGGACCTTGAACTAGGCCTAAAACCTTTTTTGCGACAACACATATAAGTCCTGAAAATTTCAGCTCGATCAGTTGAGCGATTCTGAAGTGATGGGCATACAGAAGACAGACGAATAGATTAACAGACAAACATCCACATTTATGTATATATATGGATACTGTGAACTACCTAAAACAGATATAAGGTTCGTTTATTTCATCTATATTTGTTACACATTTTACTTCGGCGGAAGTTTTCTAATAGTAGATGAGTTTAACACAAACGTGTCATTATTATGATACCTACTTGTTAAAAAAAATATAATTTTTTTTCCACTCTGCCCATGCCATTGGTGATTATTAGCACGTATGTACGTCATTATTTCGCTAGGTGTGTCGAAATAGAGGAAAAAGTTGATTTTAACTTGAAATTTTAAGAAAAAATATACATCAAAAGTACTTAATGAAGATTAGTTGGATTTTGTAAACCACGTAGATATTTACTACAGCATAGTTTTGCCGGACTGCTTTTTCAAATGCGTTTTGCTACATTAGATAACTACAGGTAGTATCTTTAGTCCAGAGTTTTTCTCAATTTTCGATTCAGTTATTTGGCGTCTTTGAGCTGATTTTCTAAATCTACGATGAAATTACCTTAGAATGGTAGATACTGTTGTACCCTACCATGGTAACACTGATTTGCCTATAGAATTCTTTTTATGTAGTTTTTGAATCAAGCAGTTTATCGTAACTTACGACAGCAGTCATTTGTTCGCATCATAAATAAATCCTTACGTTCAAATTCGTTTGTTGGTTTCTCTAGTAAGTAATAGTAAATTTGATAGAACAGGTACAAACTTATACCAAAATGGAGCCTTAAGAACAAAAATTTCTGCAACTTACCAACAAGCCATTTTGGACGTAATGTAAAAGCAATGCCGCGATAACTTTGTAAAAAATTATACCATCTTACGAGAAAATTATACGTTAATATCAAGAGCCATAATTTTGTAATCGAATAAACTTAATGAAGCATAATAGCTTTAATACATTCACCGTTACAGTTTTGTGAAAAATTATCTTTGACTTGTGCGATGAAAGTATATCAAGTACCTACTACTGCAGTATCAAAGTTACAGCACTTATAACAAAA
Organism: Ericerus pela; assembly: GCA_011428145.1. Classification (NCBI taxonomy): domain Eukaryota; kingdom Metazoa; phylum Arthropoda; class Insecta; order Hemiptera; family Coccidae; genus Ericerus; species Ericerus pela. The sequence continues at coordinate 268,467 of WOFM01000392.1, forward strand.
GTTTTATTGGTGTCCTATAATTTCGTTCACTACCACTTTCTGTTATATAACAGAACTGCTGCTAAACGAGTTAACTGTATTTATTAGTTGTTACATGTAAAATAATGTCTTTTCGGCGAAGTGTGAGCTGTGATTTTCACTTAGGCTACGTGGCATACGGGATGAAATTGTGTGCAACAGAAAAACGTTGCCATTTTAAAAATAAGATTTATTCGTAGAACTTCGAACAAGATCTAAATTCTGTCGTTAAATTTGCTGATAGTTGTACACATAATATCTTAGTATAAAAGTTTATGTGGATTATAGCTTTTATTCGGACAATATTGCTACTTCGAAGGGTGTAAAATGTTAGCAGATATTTCATATTTTCAATTTTTTGGAGAGCCCATGAATCGGTTCTGCCACGGGCCCAAATTTTCTCTCTACGGCCCTGAAAAGCTGGCTCCAGGCGACAGTGGCGTAGCAAAGGTGTTGCGGATGTGAGTGTTCCAAAAACTCGACCCGCGACCCCCTCAGAGCCAAAGATAAACTTGTTACTCATTCCCTCAGTAATGGGTAACGAACGAGCATTCGCAAATTCAATAACTGAAAATCCTGCCCAGAATCTTGATTTCGCTACTCCACCGGCAGACGGTTATACGGAACTGATTAAACTCTTGATAATGCATCGATATAAAAACGATATATAGGTAATATATAATTTCAAATTTAATGAATATTGAGAAAGTTAAATTTTTCTCAGATAGTTTTACGCCATTGTGGCTAGGTATAGTGAAGAGAAATAAAAGCAGTTGTGGTAATATTAACGATCATCACGTAATACATTAAAAGTCTTTCAAAACTATAAAAAATTTCTCCTGGAATTTAAGTCTACAAGTAACTTAGTGAGAAAAAAAAAAAAAGAAAAAAGATCCGAGTTCTTTTAATTGTTATTCGTGCTGAGTGGGATTTGACAATTAACCTATCGTATTGGGAAAAAAAAGGAGGAAAAAAAAACGTATAGCTGTTGTAGAGGTTTCAAGACACTCCACTGAGAGACGGAATTTATTTTGTAGACATGCGAATATCTGACCTGACTTCGTAATTATCGAATTTATCTCGGGGGTTAAATACTACCATATTATAATAGCTCAGTGATTCGAACAAGAATAAAAATAAAGAATTTCCAAAACAGTAAAGTCACGAAATATTTGTAAGTATCTAAGAAGAAAAAAAAACAACAACAACAACAACAACAACAACATGTATTGTCTTACTAGAAGAGCTGCTACTACCGTACAAAGGGTGTTATTATTTTACGATAATTATATCGTTATACACTCTGCTTCAACCCGGTAAGAAATTAAAAGGTTTTGAATTCCATATTATTTAAAGACATCCCAGTTGACCTTGAAAAAAAAAAAGTACCAACAGGTAGAAGAGTATATCTGTAGCACAAATAACCGTACGGCGGTTGTAAAACATTTTTAAACGTGACTGACATTCTACACTAAACTTGACTGAAATTTCAAAGCACATAGTTTTATAATGCGAATTTTGACATCGACCCGTCTTTTAATGGATTTGTTTTTTTAAGCGTTTATTCACCAACACCTAATGTTAGAGATGGGTAAAGTATTTTTGTATAGCTGGCAAAAAAAAAAAAAATTCGTAAGCAATAAAAATTTAACTACATGTTATTTGGCTATCCACATCCTCCTCTATCCCCTAAATAAAAATTAATCTATTTATTGAAGTTTAACGAATAATTTCCGATTACAGATTCATCAGCATAATTTGCTAAACGGTACCCATAGCCTAAAATTGAATTAATTTGCGTGGGGAAAGTTCTTTTCAAAAAGTCATTTGAGAACAACAACTTAGAATTTAGATTTCGGTCTGCGATGAGCGAAACTTCGAATTGAAAAATACTCTATTTTCTCATATTCCCTCGACTGAGTTATGCCTTATCGGAGATAGGAAGGGGTGAACAAAAAAAGGGAAAAAGTATTTGACTCAGCTCATCTATATTACTAATACAAGTTTTTTTTTGGTCACAGCATCACACCTCTCCCACTCAACGGATTTTCTCAAAATTTTGACGTAGATGCCTACTCTCAAATGATTTGTGCGAAGTTTCGTTTCAAAATCTTTATTTTAAGAGCTGTAATTAAGTTCAAAAGTTTCATTTCTAAATCTCTTCTTTTCAAAGTTAGTTTTCCATTCTACTTAATAGTTTTTGTTTTGGACCCGTAGTAATTAACGCTAGTTCTCAGTTCTACTTCATAGATTTAGTGTCAGTTCCGAGAAGGGAAAACTCAAAACTTCATAGTTCACAAATTGAATTTGACCAAATCAAATAGCCTGTTCAAGGAGAATAAAAAAAAGAAAAAAGAAAAGCAAAATCGCTGAATTTTCTTGCGGAATCGAATGAACACATTAGTACAGTATTACATAGTTTTATACCCTCATCTAATACAAGCCCTGAAGCCCTACTTGGAGGCGCTTTGGCTTGGGCCAGCCTTGGATTTTTCTGGCATACTTATAGGTAACACTGTAGAATTCATTGTTTGGGAGGAAGCAACAAACATTTTTTTTCTTCATGTCTGTGTGTGGATGTGTGGTAGTGGCGCATGCGCATCGAATATTTGGGAATGATTGTCGACATAATATAGGGGAAATAATTTTAACCAATGAATTGACGGCTTGTATGTTTATTATAGTGATAAATTGAAGTTGCTTTTTTCTGTTCCAGCATTTTACCCATCCAACTTGACAGATTTTCACAAAATTCTGGACTCCCCATGAATTATTTTTGCAGTTTCGCTTTGAATTCCCTATTTTGAGAACTGTAATTCAGTTTGAAAGTTATCACTAAATGTTTTTGTTCTGGAATTGTTCCTTTTGAAAGTTAGTTTTTAGTTCCATTTAAGGGATTTAATGTCAGTATGTTGAGAAATGAAAATTCAAAAAATTGAAAGTTGGAATTAGATTCGAATGGTTCTATGAAAAATTTTACTTCTGGACCTGTTCTATTGAAATTTAGTTCTCAATTCTACTGAAGGGTTTTACTTCAGTATCAGTTACGAGAAGTCAAAACTAAAAAGCTGATAGCTGTAATTTAATTTGAATATTTGTACTAAAATTTTTATTTCTGAACATGTTCTATTTGAATGTTAGTTCTTAATTCTACTTGAGGGTTTTATTTCAATGTCAGTTCTGAGAAATGGAAATTCAAAAAAAAAGGACAGCTGTAATTATGTTTGAATGTTTTCAGACAAAATTTTAGTTCTAGACCAGTTATCTTGCAATTAATTACGTCATACCTACTAGAATGGCGGGTAATTCAGCTTGTCTCACAATAAATGAACGAATATTCGAGGATGAAATACTGTCCCCTACTTTAAAAAAAATGGGATAATTATTTGTCGTTTGCTAAAAAGTTTCTCTGTTCATTGCTTTGTTCTGCATGAAAACAGAACCAAATCATTGCTTCATGAAAATTCTATTTACGACGAAAATAATGCATAAACCTTTCAGAATTACGTTGCATTCAAAATAAATTGGTTTTCGAACTTACGAGCAGAGTGTTGTAATCGTCGTTGAAGCAGAAATTTTTAATTTTCAATATGACTCATCAGTGCATTCAATTGTTGAAGAAATAAATCGTGTAGGTAGGTACCTAATGCAGAAAAAAAAAAATTTTGTTCACGTGTAGCCACTGCATGCCGGTTGTCACAACTGTGGTAACGGTGAACAGTGTACTGAAAAGTACGAAAATATAGAGGGTTATCTTGTTTTTATTAAACATTTTAATTACATCTTCCTGCCTGCACGGTTATCTACGTACGTAACTTTTACTTAATTCTTTAATTCGCACAGGAAGGATAGTCACATCGGAAAATTGGAAATGTTAACTAATCATCAATTCGGTGATAGTCTTCACGGTAATAAATAAATTGGTATATCAGTTAGCATACGAATAAATATAAGTTGGAAATTTATCAAGATTTTTCAGGTTAGTTATTATGTCATCTATATTAACAGTGGATACGAGTACCTCTCTAGTTTATCTACACCATCGTATACTTAGACAACCTACTTCCAATATACTTATTTCTTAAAATTTATTCGAAGATTATTTAACGCATAAGTTCTCATAATAATAACAAAATCGACAAATATTATCCGGCTGATAGGCCACATATAATTGGGAAGAGATAAAGTGAATGTAATTATTCTGAAGGGGGGAGGAGGCACTATAAGTAGGATAAGTAGGAGCGGCAAAAAATATTTTACTTTCAGGAAATTTTTTTTTTTTGCATTTAATAGCTTTATAAAATTTAACGAATTTTATTCTTTCGGTCCTACAAGTTTTATGAGTAGGTTGGTACTTACTTGGAATAGTGAGTATCGTCTTACCTTCTACATTACAATTCAAAAATTATTAGAACAACTATTTTTACCCAGCTTACTTGCAAAGGGGGTATTAAAATCGACCTCATAAAAGGTTAAAGGTTAGGTTGATGAAAATTTTCCGTTTTATGAGAAAAAAAAAAGGATTGATAGGTACAATTTTTCCATTTTTGCTTAATTTTTTTTTCCATGCAATATATGTATTATAAGTATATAGTATGTAGGTACGGTATGGGTGTATGTATGTGTGTGTTCATGTATAATATGTGTAAGTATCGCCTGAATTTTGTGTTCACTCATTTTGAGAAAACTAAAAAATTTATAGGGCTGAAATTTTTACCAGAAATAGTTATCATATCACAAGTCTGAAAAAAATTTGGTGCCTATTGGTTCAGTAGTTTTGAAGAAAACTGGAAAACAAAAAATTCCTGGAAAAGTGGTTTTTAAGGAAACTTTTATGAAAAATTGTTCTTGTATAGTTGCAAGCTTGATAGAAGTTTTGGTGCTTACTAGTCTGATCGACGGTGCATCTTTCTAATAAGTAATATTATGAGAAAACTACTTTCAGTAATTGGAATAAATTTTGATTGGGGATAGTTGACATTAGGAGCAGGTTTGATGAAAATTTTGTGACTATTGTTTTCAAAGAAACTGGTGAAGCTTCGGCAATAAAACATTAAAAGATAGATATTTTTGTCAGAGACATCGATAACTATTGCTAACTTATAGTAATTATTTTAAATTCAAATTTGTTTCTTGAATTGTTGATGAAACTGACGAACTGGGTTTTCTAGAGAAGTATTGCTGCGCTAGGAGTTTTATTTTGTTATAGTTTCGAAAACATTGTAGACTACAAATATGGTCGATGTCTGCGTTTTTAGTGCAGTTAATCATCAGTATCATACTATCTACTCGAAATGTTTCCTCCATTAAACAAAACACGATCATTAATCCCACATTCTGTAATACCTACAATAAATTAGAAAACCACTCCTTTTCTAACTTGAAAATCTGACCATTGCTGTTTTAACAGGGAGATATTTCTGCCTGTAGGCGTATGTGCTTATGTAGTAGGTAATTATAACAAATAAAAACAAATTATTTGGGAAACTGTAGCAGAGGAATATGGCACATTTTGATAAATGATTATACCCACAGCGATTGTTTAAAACGTATTTGGCTTAAGATATTTTCCAAAACAAGAAACGAGGGAGAAAATCTATGAAGAAAAGAAAAGTTTACCATTTGAAAGCAATTGCATTGTTAAAATTAAATAATATTCAATAATAAATCGGAAAATATCGTGACTAGGAAACTAAAATTGATAATAAAAACTTGACGTATTTTTATTTATTTTTTTACCTGAAAATGAAAAAAATTGTAGCCTACATATTTTTTTAATTCAAGTTTTCAATTTTTCGTCTTATGATTTTTATTGATACATTTCATTATAAATGTAACTATCTGTGTTTATAAGAATGAAATATACAAATAAAAATAATTTTATAATTCCTAAATGAAAATTTATACAAAAATACCAACAGAAATCCTGTCCATATTTTCACCCATTTATTCTTCTCTTCTCTTTTGCATTTGTAGCTAATTGTGATAGCCTCCTGCTATCTTATTTTTCATACTCTAGAAAGCTGTGTATGAGGATGCATCAGTATCATATCTAAATACGTTTTTTTTTCAAAATTCCGAAAACGTAGAATTTACATTTTGTCTATTCAAGATGAAACAATTTATTGAGAGGTTTCTTAAGAAAAACTATAAAAATTAAGCTGACGCCCTTTTTTAAAAGGAAAACTTGGATATTGTAGAGGGATTCAATGGCAAAAAACACGAAAAACACTTCCGAGGATAGTATATTAATTGAGGTTATTATGTTACGTCTCTACCTGCAGTCAAAAATATTATATAATTACGTATGGTATCAAAAAAAAAAAAAAAATGAATGAAACAGGTACGTAAAAGGACTGATAAGTGAGGTCAAGATTGTCAATTAGTTTTTCATCGAGTTGAGTCCAGCTATCTTTTTTCACTCATCGAGTTGATTTCTATCCTCCACTTTTGTTCGGGATTCAATTCAATAGGTCAAAAGTGGAGGATACCAGAGTGAGACTCTTAAACCTCACGATCAAACTGAGAATTCGCTTTTAAGAGAATTTGTCGAGAACTTAGAACTCGAGTGCTGCACATTTTAGTCATATCGAACATAGCCATTATTTTTCTGTTATTGGAATTTCTGTGGCAAGGGCCACCGAGTCAACCAGTTCTGCGCTATTTGAAAAAATAATAAAATGAAAGTTGAAATGAGAATTAAAAAAATCTTGAAATTTTTTACGAGAGAGTCAGATAGTAATCCAACAGATGTGATAAAATCGTAAAACGCGCGTGTACACTAGGAAAATTCAGAATAATATTATTCTAAATTTTGGATGACGTATTTAGGTGATAAGAATGAGGCTACTATACCTATACAGTACCCACTAACAATATATGAATCATTTATCATATACAATTCCCGGACCATTCCTGTAAAACCTTGTTTCTCGAAACAAGTTGTATTTGGGTATGATTACAAAAATCATCGGATACCTACCACTTTCCTGCTTTTTGTAACCAGTAAAACGAATTATTTAATAAAAAAAACCACTAATTTTTTATCTTCATCATTCGAATTAGTCTTGTATAATTTAATAAAACATCAAAACCAAAAACGCAACAAAAATTTTGCAACAAGATCGCATGATTGAGAAAGTTTTTATACGGATAGGAAATTAATTTAGTTTTTTTTTCTTTTCTGTTAAATTAATATTTTTGCAGCATCGCCCCTCTTCTCAGTGATGCGATTCGAAAAAATATTTACATTCTTTACTCAAACCAAATAGTATAGCTCAGGAGAATTACCGATTTGAAAAAGAAAATATTTGCAGAAAATGCTTTAGTATTGAAAAATGTTAGGCACCTTTTCTTGAGTACGTGGTAAAAAGCCATCAACCCTGCACCTTAAGGGTCCTGCCTAGGAGGCTAAACATACGTGAATGTCTTCTGTTTTTTCAATTTTACTCGAAAGTGAGAGTTTTTAAGAGAAAAATACGTCAGTAAAAACGTAGTAATCGTAAGATTTCCTACAATAATAGTTTTTAGCAAAATTTTCCTCAGCATCATAGGTGAGGGATGGATCATTAAAATCTAAAATTTCTCTAAGACCCTGAATGAAATTTTTCAAAGAATCAACGAAACGTTTGGAAAATATATCTTAATTCTGTTACATGTAGTGTCATCAAAACTTTTGAACTTGATTACAGCTTTCACGGATGCGCTATCAAACGTTCATTTTTAAAATACCCTGAAAATTAACCTTTCAAAACCAAAAAGAAACTTATACACTGAAAACAAAACCTTTCAAGTCAAAATTAAAACATTTCTAAGTGAATTCAAATTTTTTTATATGTAATGCTATCAAAACTTTCGTGCATAATTACAGCTATCTGATCTCAAAACTAAAATTTCCAAAAGACCCTGAAAATGAAACCTTTCAAAGATATCTTAAACATTGCAAAGTTAAATTTTGATTCTTTCATATTATGTGACACTACGAAAACTGTTGAGCTTCATTATAGATTTCAGGGTAGAGTTTTCTGAACCAAACATCTAAAGCTACCTTAAAAATTAAACTTCTCATAACATAAATGAAACTTTTCAGAGTTAAAAGTTAATTCTTCCATCATAATATGACATTATTGAAACTTTTGAGCTCGATTATACCTTTCAGGGTGGAGCTTTCTGAACAAAACTTTTAAAAAGACCCTAAAAATGAAAACTTTTGAATAAAAAATGAAACGTAGACCCCGAAAATGTAATTGTTCGAAGTAAAAATGAAACTTTTTGAAGTGAAACTTCTATTTTTTCTTAATACCTTATACCACTGAAACTTTTAAGTATGATTACAGGTTTTTGGCTGAAACTTTCAAAACAAAATTTCCTAAAAGAATCTGAAAAATAAACATTTTTTCGCATAAATGTAAAACAAAACTTTTATCATTTTATATAATAAGATATCATTGAAAATTTAGAGTTCAATTATAGCTTTCAGGATTAGGCTTTTGAAACCAAACTTCGTACAAGATCTTAAGACATAAGGACTTACGTTGAGCTAAAATTTCGTTTAAATCCATTCGGTAGAAGTGGTGCGATGCTGATGCAAAAAAAAAAAAAAAACCGGCCATCATTTTATATAACTAAATACTTAAATGAATATGCGCTACGAAGTCGCAAAAATGACATAACCAATTTTTTCGGACTTCCAGCATTTCACCTATGGTACTGAGGTAAATTTTGATAGAAATCTTTTAGGTAGAAAATTTTATGGAAAATATTTTTTCACTGAAGGAGGTATTTTTCTCGTAAAACTTCTCACATTCGAGTAAAATTAGAACAGAAAACAGTGACGTATTTTCGGCCCCTTGAGGGACATTTAATGAATAAGGGTTATGGATTTTTACCACGTACACTAGGAAGGGTATCGAACTTTTTCCAACCATAAAACTTTTTCTGAAAATTATTTCCATTTCACAAGGGTTTTTCATCGTAGTTTTCTTGGTCTAAGTTTAGTGGTTTTACATTTATAAAAGTCTTAAGGTAAATAAATACGAACTTATTCGTCAGGATATATTCTCCTCAAATAGACTGAAAAATTGGACTTTCATAATTTCAATTCACATCGATTTCACTGAAGAGATGGATTCGGATTTATGGATGAAAGAATTTCTAATCGAGAGATTTACTTTAGAGAAACTATACCTAATCTTATAAAAGGAGGATGAGTTTGATAGAACTGCACTGTTCGCACTAAATTTTGTTATGATGGTACGTACTTTGATTATTATTGAGACAAGATTATGAAAAGTATAATGCAAGGGAAACGAGGGTGTTGTTTATAAAAGTGTGCTATACCATGCTAATGGAGATCCTTAAAATAAAATAAAATAAATACCTGCCTTCGATGTGTTACAGTTTACAGGTTTCTGACAAATTGAAGCCTTTATAAAATGTTGTTGTGTTGCATGATAAGCACTCAAGAGTGCATAAGCATGTGGCAAAAAAACCAAAAGTTACCTCATTCACACGTTGCCAAATTGCGAAAATGTTCGTTCAAATTTGTAACTTTTACAGTACTTCCCGAGGCACCATAAATCTGTACTGCAATCGGTAAAGAGTAAATGTAAATATCTCTTTACAGTAGGTAACTTCGAACGAATTTCTATAAAAAATTTGCATCGATTTCATAGAAACCGTACAGAGTTTGGTCATGTCGAACGCAGCTATTATTTACTGCTCAAAGTAAAAATATGTTGCATTTATGGCTAATTTCAACTTCATTTTTCAAGAAAGATGGTCTTTAGAACGTTTGAAGTAAGACACGTTTTTAAGTAGACTTCATAAAATCTACCCATTGCTCAGCGTAGCATGTCGCGACTTCCGGAAAATTTTATTATAGTTTTTCCGACAATGGTTCCTAGACCCAAAAAATAAGTAGCTATAATTATGAGATATAACAAAATTTGTCAACGAACTTGAGGGCGTATTTATTTACAGATTGCAGCGAAATTTAGCATTTGTATCCTTTATGTCCATATCGTTAAAAGGTACAAAGATGGGTAGAATCCGTCCGTTAGTTCTAAAGTGGAAAATGTTTGAATTTGAAATTTGTAGACAAACTGGGGGAACGTTATTTTTCACGGGTCAGACGAAATTTTGCGTGAACATATTTTGGCTCTATATCTCAGTCAAGTTCAAAGAGGGGCCAAATTTGCCCGATAGTTTCTGCATTACGGTTTTTTAAAGTTTTCTTTATAATACAAAATTCTTCAGATATACATATAAAGAACGCAACTTGAGATACACGTAATTTTAAAACCTATCTATTCTAGCCTCTAAACCAAAATCTACCTTTCCGACCCTCGGGTTATTTTCACTTGACTTAGTAGGTACCGAAAATTGAAAAAAAAAATTTTTTTTAAGTACCCTTCGGGGGAGTGGTCCATATATTCTCAACCAAGTCCCTCGCCACGATACCACTATAACAAAAAAAAAAAAACTATTTTATCATTTCAAGTTTTCTTCCTCAGAACTAAAGGGGAGGAGTCCAAACCCCAGGACCCTTCTCTTATCTACGCTCGTGTCCTCAATGACTTACTTTTAGTTTATTGAATCAAAAAGCTGGCAATATTTCGTTATAATTGTTGATAGAAATAAATACTTTCAAATAGTTAGGTACCTGTTTTCAAGACTGAAAGAAAATTTTCAGATTAATAAATATGTTAATTATTTGGTATTCGATATCATAACCTTATGGAGAAGGATAAAATGTATTTCAAACACGAATAGCACCCGATTAAATAGGTAAAAATAACATGAAAACGGAATGATATATTTTTTACAATGAGGTGTTCGCACTAAATTATGCTATGATTTGCATCCTTAATTAATATCAAGGTTATTCGGTGCGAATTTCTGAATGGCTAATGCTTTGGTGACGAAGAGTGGGCAAAAAATAAATAAAATAAATATTAAGGACAGCGAGTTGTAAAAATGTTTTTCTCCGTACCTACATATTTGCCAAATGATCTTGTTGAAAACTTTCATTGGATGAGACATCGATTCAGCAGAATTTATTAATTTAGATTTTTTTTTTTTCTTTTTCAGTAAACCAATTTGTGAAAATGATAACGGTAAATATTTTGTACAGAACATCCACTGTTTCTCATGAAGCGCACAATGTCATTAAAAATTCGAGGACGATTGAAAATTTTCGCTTTACTTCTACAGTAACTGGGGAGGAATGCTATTGGTACCTAAGAAATTGTGCGGAGAAAACTGTATCAGTTTGGAGGAATACTTATTAAATATTTTGGAAATTATTGGCGAATTTTTCATTTTAAAGAGACGATTTGTTCATTATCTGACATCAAATAATGCTCTTTTCATTTTTTCATCCCAAGTTTATGGAATGGAGGTAAATTTCAGTTATTCTCTATCGTCGGAAAAAGGAATTCGGACACCCACGAATTTCTCAGAATCTATGTAGGCCAGATTCTAAAACAGTTCCAAGAAACGAATATGTTGTCAGATAGTGATTTCTAATCTATGGGGTGGTCGTAATTTTCAGGATTAGTTGCCAAGATTTCTTGGAATAAAAAAAATGTAGACTAAATAATATGTTTATGAAGTGAATAGGAATTAACAACCAGAACAGTAATCGTAGGTCGCGATTTTTGACTAGTTACTTTCTTTTGAGTCAAGGGGGGGGGGCAAAAAAGTTGAGACAACCTGTTTAGGACAATTATGAGGAATAGATACTCAATTTTTCAATACTGCTGGAACTGCACAGAATGTCTACAAGAAACCTGCGTAAAAAATTAGCGAGGACTTGAGAACATTGTATGTGAAGAATAAAATTATTCAATCAGATTTTAAGATAAGGATGGGAGGAATGGGAAAAATTAAATACTTTCAAATTATATTGTTAATTTTTTTTCATTTACAGAAAAGAGGCGAAGAAAATTTTTTTGTTCTCTCTCTAATTTTTTAGGTGGGCAAAAAGCTATTTTTCAGATGCTTGCAGGGATCTAATTTAGTAAAAAAGAAAAACAATTAATTTAAAAAATGAAAACTAGAAAAAGTACTTGAATCGTTGAACAGCTGGTTTTGAATGATTTCTCTGTTTTTGGTAAAGAAAGTGAATTAAAAGATATCTCTTCTCATGCAAATTACTTGACATGAGCACTAGGTAGCTAATTGTTAGATTTTAGATTTGTCTACAAAAAATTTTGTTTGAAAACATTCACTTTCGAACATCCTGCGATAGGTACACGCGCCAGAATTGCATCAACTTCGATATTTTTTACGATGTTTTGAATAAAATAATTCAGAATTGATTGAATTGAATATATTATGTAATGCGTTGTATAAGGTAGTCTCTAATAACGTGCTAAACTTTAGTTTTATTTTCTGCCGATGTCGAACAGTCTTAATGTTTATAGAAGTCTGAGAAGGTACAGAAAAAATTCGAGATTTAAATACATCTTCAATAAAAAATATCATACTTACCGTAACAAATTACGTGTAAATTAGGTAGCAGTCGTGTATAAAGGATTGAGATAATTTTTGTAATGGTTTTACTGATAAGGAGTTATCTAGCGAGTAAAGGCCTGAAATTTGGTGGATAAACGAGAACCAGGTGATTTAAATTTTACTTCGAAAGGGCCGAATACAAGAATAATACGGAGGTAACATTAACGTATACTTGAAATCTATTTACCCGCATACAAGTATATTCTGATTAGGGATCGGCTTTCACATTCCTGACCCAAAATGGCGGTGTATAGTTACGTATTTATGTTATTTATTTTTAACTAAGTATTTTTGAAAGTTTTACGTCCATGGGAGGAGAGATGAGCGGTTGACAGTTTTTTAAATCATACCTACCGCAGTGTTTTGATTTCGAATTACATTTAAAAAATTTTTTTTTTTTAAATGTGTGAATAAATATGTATAATTATGTATCGTTGAAATTATTACGAGGTTAATTCGTAATCAAATTGATGAATGTTTCTCAGTTTTCATACTATAACGACGGCATTTGTTCAAAGGACGGAGAGCTTAAAAATAAATCCACCAACACTGATACAGATAGAAAAAGTGTTAAAATTTTGATGTATTTATGACGTTCAATATCAAAGATTAGAAATACCTATTCCATCTTACGAGTAATATCCCACAGAAAACAATATTCCAGCTAATTTCTAATTTTTGTGTTTTTTCTTTTGAAAAAGAGCACATGTAGGCATATTTTGAAGAATTTCTAATTTTAAGGTATCTAAACATAATATGATTTAAGGTTGTCTAATGGGATGTTAATGTTTTCGTATAATTTCGTACGACATACATACATTCTCAATCACGAAATTTTTTTATTGTTTGCGTCAAGTTAAAAATGTTACTTATTCGTTGCTCCTTTTTTTTTTTTTTTTTTTGGTTAAAAAACTGAAAAATTTTTGTGAGTTTTCATCCATGTTATTCTGGTATTAATAATGGTCGAAAGAATTTTAGAATTTTCAAAAATTTTAAAATAGTGCTGTTAATTTATGCACTACCTCTGCAGAATTAAGTGATGATTTTGAGGCCTAAATTTGTGAGTAAAATTTAATTTCTCAGTTTAAGAGACTAAATTACAAAGGCTAAGCTAAATCTTTTTCTCTAAGACCCTGATTGAAAATCCTTATCTTACGTCTAACTTGTTTCTGATGGTACCTATATCAGATTATACAGGTCAAATAAATGACAATCTAAAGAGAAACGTTTTTATGGGTATTTTTTCTCCTCAAGTACCTAGCATTAAACAATAATTATACCTTAGTTAATAGCTTCATAAAACAATACTGAATGAGAAAACCCAGATGCACACATATTTGTCCAGAATAATGCAGCATTTCAGGGACTGACAGAGTCTGGACCGAGAGAGTTTGAACCAGACCAGTTCCAGTTCCAGTTCCAGTTCCAGTTCCAGTTCCAGTTCATTTCCTCCTGTTAATAAAGATGTGGTTGGGAGAGTGAGAGTTCCTATGACTCGACGGTGAGTAAGTTGTTGTTGGGAGACTGACTTCGCATCACTTTAAATAATTGTATCGTATTTCTTTAAAAGGTAACTGAAAGGTAATTTGATCTGAAGCATTTTTTGCTTTCTTTTAAATTCTACCTTTTTTCTTCCATCCTTTCCTGGTTTCTCTTTCATTCAATCACTTTATTTATCTTTTTTTTTTTTTTCGTATTTTTATATAACTTTTTTTTACACCTATCCGAACGTGTATAATGGTTACTGAAAAGAGGCGGGTTTTGAACAGTGCACAAAGTAAGAATTTTCGCATGCGTACTACCAAATTCGTTCACTTTTTATACCATTTGTACGCTTCTCTTTCAAATAGATAAGTATGGTCAATTTTGTTTTCGTTTGGATGTTAAGTTTTTGGATGGTTGTTACAAAAAATGGAGTGCGACTACATACAAAAATGGTGGCTCTGTGATTTGCATCACTCACCCTAGATTCGTGCTGCAAACATCACACTTTAGAAATCAGCAAGATACTTTTCGCACTTGTATCACAAATACATATCTTTCCCTGTTTTGTCCTTTCTTGAAAATATTTTTGAGGGGGAACTTTTAATTGGTTAACGGACTGTTGGTCCCTTATTTAGAATGAAATTGTTTGAAATTGGAATAAGAGGTTAAAATAAATGTTATTCCATAATTTCTACTTTAGTGGTCAAAGGTTCGTAGTATTAAGGTTTTTCTGTTGAATATTCTAAGTTCTAAACCAGCATTTCAGATGCGTCAGATTCTGAGATATGGGCGTTTGAGTGTCTAAGAGTAATGTGGGAAAAAAGCAGTGCAAATTTTAAAATTGAGATAAATGTTACCTCATAACTTCTCTCAGATTGAACCGATTTCAATGATTTAAGGCTTATAGTATGTAACTCAGTGTAATGAGTGTTTAAAGCTCTTGCTTATCTCTATAGGTCAATAAACAAATCAATTGGTCCTCTAATTTAGTGGTATGAATGTACGGCATAAAAATGAGGAGAAACTGAAAGTCTTGATTGTTAAGAGTTATACTATCAAAAATTTATTCTGTCGTCCATAATGTTTTTATTTTTTATGCTCGTCCAAACTTTCAAGTTTATGCGCAATTCCTTGGCTGCCTGTACCTTCGATAAGGGTTTCATGGCATAGAGAAGGAGCATATACCAGATCAGCGTATTCTTAGAACTTGAAATTCTCATCTGCGTGAATTCAGACATTTGAAAAAAATATTTGTGAGTTCCGATTTCATTTTTAGCATTGCGCGAGTGACCGTTCATAATGAATGGATATATGGACACCTTTTTTCTTCGGTTAGGGGTTTATGGAGTGAGGTAAGTGTGCAGTACTTACGGCGATGCACGCGCAAAATTGAGCAAATCCGAAGGTGAAGTTGGCACTCGTCTGATGACCAGCTTCTTGCCATCCGTCGAGCCCATGCCAATTGATATCAACGACCGAACGGACACGACGTCGGATAGAGGTCGCAGTGAACTCACCGGCACATCGGAGTAGGTGAAGGATCCTAAGCTGGGAGAGGGCGGTAACAAGGTGCCATGAGACGACGGCTTCTCCAGCTGCGTCGTTGTCTTCAACGACCTCAGACTCGGTGAGTGCTGTTGCTCCTTCGAGATGTGCGTCTGCAAACCGTTCGGACGCCAAGTGTACTGTTTGGAAAAGGATTTGCCGGGGAAAAAGGCTCCACCGTTTCCTCCGCCACCCCCGCCGCCGCCACCACCTGTATGACAACGTTTACGTCTGGGTGGCGTACGTTTGCCGTCGCTGCTGTCGCTGCTGTTGGTAGCGCTGGTCGAGCACAGCTTTATCTGCGGCGTTGCACGACCATTGGAGCAACCGGAGCCGCTTTTGCCCGTCGGTATGATAACCAACTTTTGTTGCCCGTTCATCAGCAATTTACGCGCCTCCTCGTGGATTTTCTCGTTCTCCAGCAGACGTTGCGCGTGGAAGCGGCTGGAACGAGTTACGCGCGGACTGCTGGAGACGCTGTGCGACGAGGCCGGCGACTGCGTCAGCAGACGTTTCTGCGTCATAATTGGACTGTTCGTCGCCGATCTTGAAGTTTTTTTCATGATTTTCGTCGATACCTCTTGGCTGGAATGCACGTGTTTGTGTGTGTGAGTATGCGGTCACTTTTATTGATCGGTAATGGCGTATAAATTTTTTTTTTAATTTTTTTTTTTGCTTCTTTATTGGAAATTTTGTCGTGTAAAATCACATTTCGATCCGATTACGAGTAGTTCTGGCGAACATTTTACAATGTACCGACAAACGATACGAACACATTGATGAAATTTAAAAATGAAAAATTCTGGAGCAACGAGACAGAAAAATAAAAACCAAAATTTTTTTTCAATTTCTTAGCATATAAATACAGTATTGGCTACAGGAAGCGTTCAAAATGGAAAATCGTCCACATGTTACGAATTTTTTAACAAACTATATTTATATATATAAAAAAAAAAAAAAACATTCTTTCCAAATAGCATTAACCAACTTCACGACACGTACTGAAAGCCAGTTCATCGGCGACTGCTGCGCTTCATATTAATCCGCCATGAACTTCCCAAGGTAGCAGCAGCAAAAGCAGCGACAGCAGCAGCAATTGCTGCTGGGGTACGAGCATTTCTTCCCACTCCGAGAGAGAAAAAAATATGAGACCAGCAGCGAGTGCGAGATAAGAGATTATCTAGCGACGAACTAGATAACTCATTCGACAGGTTTCATATACACGTATGCATACCTACAGTATAATAGGAGTGATGATGAAGAGGGAAAGAAAGAGAGGGGAAAAATACGTTATTTTGTAGGTTCATCCCTAATTTTTTCGGCACACACAAAAAAAAATTAGAAAATTTGATGTAGAAATTTGTGTTTAAACTTTTTTTCTTAATTAATTTTTCTGAGAAAAATAGTAGGTAGGTACCTAGTTAAGTATGGTAATCACTCGAATTTGTTATTAGGTGCATTCGCACTGATATATATTCGTGTAGCCTACTGTTTGGTGATTGCAATAAAGTAAAAAAAAAAAAATCGATTTTGACTGAGGTTGTTTTGAGAAACTGGTTTTAAAAATGATCGTTGAATTATTTTGTTTTTCATTGTCATTGAGAACGTTAATGATTACGGTATGATAGCACAAGAGAACAAGTATGAGCTAACCTAAAAAACTGAAATGTCTGCAAAGGCGAATTGACAAAAATTAACGAAATTTGGTGCAGAGGAGTAAATATTATTTATGTTATTTATTTTTATTTAGCTTTTAAAATTTTATTCAAGGACATAGCGAAAGCCTTTTCTATGAAGGGGAGAAAAACGAAAATTGCCATTAGAAATTTTTGAAATTTCAAACTGCTAAAAAAAAAAGTCATCAAGTGGCATGGTTTCCCAACTATTTAGTATAGTAGTAGAGGTACCTATACAATAATTGTTAATTTTTCCGACTTCAAAATTCCAACTGTTACAAAATTTTGAAATTTCCTGAAAAAAAGGTCATCAAATCCTACGATTTTCCAACTATACATGCAACTAGTCAATTTTTTCAACTCGAAAAATATTTTTCAGGGAGCCTCCTCATTTCCCTTAGCTACGTCTTTTTCTTCACACTCGAGAAGGCGAGAGGGTTTTCCACTTTTTTGATCCTTCTCTGAATCAAAAAATGAGTCCACTATTTTATTTGAGAAAAAAAAAAGTAAAAAGGCATGCTTCATATTTTTGTGAAAATTCAAGTTTTTGTAAAAACCTGGGTTAAAAATTACAATTTAGCAAAATTATTAATAAGCTTAGGCAACAACTTTGTCTTTTCATAAATCGAACACGGCACCAACCCCTTATCCTTCACCAGAGATAACTTTAGAGTACAATTTTAAATGAATTTTAGTTTGTACACTATTTAAATGTGGTATTTTTTACATTATAATATTATAAAAATTACATTTTTACATATGTAGAATTTAGAGATTTAGTTAATGGACAAAGTCCTGTCATATTTTCTTTATATGTATAGGGATCGAATAAGAAGGGAAAAATAATAAAAATTGATTAAAAAATATATTAAAAATTACATGAACAGTTCTCATAAATTTTACTTCACCATTTCAAAAAAAAATTACTAGAAATTGGACGAATAAAAAATTATAAGAATTGTTTGGTAAACATTGAAAAATAAAAATATAACTTTGAAATTACTAGAAAATTCATATAAAATTTATAAGATTAATTAAAACAGTTATTTTTAACATTTAGTTCAGATAAATTTTAAAAGAAATAAATAAAAATTTGATGGACAAAAATTACTAGAATTGTCAATTAATTTTTACATAATCAAGATATAACTATAAAATTACTAAAAAATTTATATACTTGAATAAAACGAGATTCAAATAGTATTTTTAATCTTGTGCACTAATTTTAAACGTGGCCTGTCGGTAGGTTTCTAGGGTTACTATAGGTGGGTATATACAGTCTATATTTTTTTGTAAAATTTACTAAATTTTTTACACAGTGCACTGTTTTTTACTTAATGAATTGTAGAAAATGTTTGAAGAGGACAATAGTAGATCCAAAGCGTTATTTTTTGGGTGGGAAAATCACAAAAATTTTTGTGTAGTAGATCTTTGTTTTTGTTTTGCTCTTTAACTAATTTTTACTGTTTTTATCTTGATTCAGTGGTCGTACTTTCATTTTTTTTTCTTAATTTTTCTTATTTATGGCATTTGGGAGGAAGAGAATTTTTTTTGGAATCGCCACTGGAAGAGTGGTTGTCAGTTTATTTCCCCAAACCGGAAATTTCTCACCGAAGTCTCTGAATGAGATTAGTATACGAAAGCATAAAGAGCATCAATCAGTTCGGGAAATTGTTTTATCAGTTTGTCTGTTAGTTTCACTTAAATAGGTGAAAAAACAATTGAACGTCTTTTTTCCTTAAAATTTAGCTACGCCTGTGAAAATAAATGCTTTTGAAATTTCAACGCATTTTGTTTCATCTAGATCCGTTTAGTAGAACTCGAAAAAAATTTATTCTCTTTTAAATAGAACACTGGTTTATAATTTTTCACTATTATCGTTCTATTGGGTTCATTAAAAATTTGTTTAGTTTATGTTGAATCATGTTTCCATTTTGATCCGTGATTTAATATTTTTTGCGATTTAGGAACTTGGCAGTTTGAGAAATTTTCACTTGCAAACTTTTCTGTTTGAATGTTAATTTTTCTTCACAATAGCTTCTACACCCATATCCCACATATTGTGAAAGAAACTATACTATGGCGAGGGTGTAGGCTGACGTATTGGTGTGGTTGAAAATACGAAAATTTTTCATTTGGTACTCGTAATTTGTGGTAAACCAATACTGGTGGTGTGAATGGGCCAGTCGAGAGAGAAAAGGTGAAACTTGAGCTTCTACTCTTTCGGAAAATCTTTCGTGACCATATCAGAAAATATTGTAAGCTTTACGTTTCAAGCCACTCCTGTTTACGTGTTCGATCTTCCCACTAATGAATAATGACCAGCCAGAAAATTTACTGTAACTTTCCGTAAGTGGCAAATGTAGAGTATTGAAAATTGATACATAAAATTTCAAAGCTATAAAATGCAAAAATTATATGACCTTCGAGATGTGTTTTTAATAAATAATCATTGAAATGGAAGTTAGCTTCGCACCCACTTGTTATGAAGACCGCAATAGACGACTAATGAGTTATGAAAGATATTTCAGACAAGGAACTGAATTTTTTTTTGTGCATATTATTCGTCGTTTAATCGCAATTATGCAAGCCGCTGGGCAAACAAGATATTATACCAATTACACTACTCAGACAAATTATTACAAACTATAAGCAGCTAACCTACCTATAGATATCGATGTGTATATTTTGAACAAATTATTTTAAAAAATTACGAAATGTTATAGGTATATTTTCCCTCTTTGCAGAAGGAATAATAGATTTACTCAAAAACAAAAAGTGTTTCTGTAAAAAGAAATAAATAAATAAATAAGAGAATGTTTTATTTATTTATTAATTTTTACGTTGAGCTACGGTGCCATAATTTTGTAATGATTGAGTCATTTTTATTTATTTATTTTTTATTTATTGAAATTATTAAATTGCCTAGCATAAAATAACAGAAAATTTTACTGTTCAAAAAGTATATTTACGAGAAAAAAATCATATAGCCTAAGTAGTGAATAGGTAATAATCCTATAACCATCCAATATTGCTACACGATACCACGTTGAAAAGAGGAGAACAGGTAGCCGATAAAAAAATAATTCCGATAGTAATGTGAAGAAAACTTCTTATCAGTACTTAATAATAAATAAAAAAATTCCCGCTTAGGTACTTCCATTGTCGTTCGAGAAAATATGATTATTTGTTTACCTTATTTTTGCAGACGTGCTTATTCGAGTATCCTCCTTTCGTATTTTATGGGTGTAATTTTATTGATAAATTGGCTATTTTTTTTCTGTAGTTGGTATTGTTTTTCTTCTAATTGGTAGAGCAAAAATTGAGGCACCAAACATTTTTCGTATTAGTGAAACATCGAGTCATTTTTTGACGCAACAGGGAAATTGAATGCGGTGAAAATTGGTACCATGATGGTGGATGTTCGTGTTCATACTTCCTATCTTACACAAGAGTATTACCATTGACGTACCTTTTCTAGGAAAGGGATTTCTGAAAGGAAAATTAGGTCGGCTTGACTACCGCACATACCTGACCACAGACTTTGTGACTTTTTTTGTGGGGTTTCATTGAATCTTTAATTTACCGCCGATCGGAACCACTTGTTGACCTTGAAAATCTAAGAAGAGAAATTTAGTTTTATTGCAAAACAATTAACTCAGATTCAACTGCATTATGTGCACGCATCTTTTTTTTTTTCTTTTTTTTTGTGATTGACTAAGTTGTTGTGTGAAAGGCAAGCGAGGAAAATTTTGCCTAACACTTTGTTTCCGATTTGGAAGCAAGAGTAAGTCATCATCTTTTCGTATTTTTGTCACTGAAAAGGTTTTCATTTGATTTACTAACTACTCATTCATTATTATTTCAGGATGCCGTTTACGAAATATCTATAAGGATCATAAAGAAATCATGACTGTAAAGAAGTGTTTACGAGTTGTCTATATAAATGAAACCCAAAAGCATGCGCAGAAGTGAACCGTTTGTTGATAAGAAGCAATTTTTTATTATAAATATAAGAATTCACAGTAAAAATCACAAAAACCAACATTCCCAACTCTCTATAGCTCTTATTTACTTATATAGACACCACCGGACATGGCTATATAGATCGATAAAATAGTGATAAGCAAGAAATATATAGCCCTTGTAGCTGCTTTATAGATATAGCTATAAAGCTTATAGACAGTTCGTAAACGGCCTCCAGCATTCAATAAGCACTA